>JBAIZL010000002.1:228066142-228108642 GCA_036971475.1 Prosapia bicincta | reverse complement strand
TGTTACTCCTCCATTACTAGGAGCAGGATATATTCTTGTTTCTGTCTTAGAGTTATCTTTATTCTATGTAGTTACCTACAAATATAACGTGTAGCATCTCCCGCTGACCTCGTTAGAGATTAGGGATCAGGTGCTAATTACTGATAGTTTTAAACAAACATATAGACTAAACACACACACATTACAGTAAATTACCCTAATACATAGCATAAACACACAAAAATAATGATAAAATAATTTCCTTCACAAAATAATCTGCTTTTTGAAAAAAACCATAAAAATCCATAAGTTAAAATAACTGTTAGTAACAGTTGTAATAAAAAATAACAAAAATATTTTAAATTAACTTTTGTTTGCGAAATGTACATAAAGGTTTTGTAACAGTTTTAAAATGCTTTGTAGTTAAAGGTTTTTATTATTTATATTATAATTAACGTTACTGTGCTTTTTTTACCAGGCCCATAGTAAATAGATAAATCTTTTTTTTTAATTATTGAATATATCTGTAGAAAATGTAATGTGACAGAACTAAACCTGTAAATTACAAAATGTCTCACCACAAAAGTCACACAAAAGCATAAAAATTTTGAAAGAGCACTTTTAAATTAAAATTTATATTTAAAAAAAAGGTTTAAAAATTAATTTAAAAAACTTAAAAAAGAATTTTAATGTTAAAAATCATAAACATGGTAATATGTCCTAATTAGAACAACAAATATTATCCTAAATAGGACAAACTATGAGAAGACATATTTTACATTTTAAACAATTGAATCACTTAATTAAAACAATATGTTTACTTTGTATATATGGTGGCATAAATTGTTAATTTTAATTTTTAAAAGATGTTTTATTACAATTTATGAAATAAAAGAGGATTTCCGGCCTTTTTATCCCTTTGTAACGATGAGTACACAAAACAATGTTTTAGAAAATCTAGGCTATAATGACATTGACATTAGGTCTGCACATTTTCCAATAGATAGCCCAGTCCCTAAATGTAAGCCTCACGTCTATCCTAAACTATTTATCCTCTTAGATAAATGTACAAGTATTAGGTATTCTTAGGTATTAATACAAGTGATAAACTCAGATAAAAGTAATGCAAAATTATTGGCACGCTTCATATTTTCCGAATAGACTCTTATTAGCCTGTCTTAATTTCTAAAGCCAGTTATTTGGTCTGTACGTTTTGCCTAAGGAAGAGAAAAATTATGACTTGAATTGAAACTCTTCAACAGTTAAAACACTTCTATATGCTACTATACTTTTGTAATTTTCACAAACATAGATTTTTAGAATTTCTTATAAAAAAAACATATAATTTTCTAATGTAACAAGTTTAAGTATTTGAGTTTTTCTCTTATAATGTAAATTTTTTATTAAGTTATTTAATAATTATTTTCTGGCTAAACCATTGATATATTTTTAAAGTATAGAATCCATATCTTGAATTACAGCCTAAATTAAAATGTGTTGTAGTGCGTCAATTGAATAAAACATAATAAATCCTTCAATAGTAACAAATATTCTATATTGGAATTATTTCTCATTAAATTCGCTACAAAAGTTTGGATATTCAATCCGTTTATAGTAAAAGAGACACAGAATGTGAACCACCTAACTTACCTTCAATGCCGGAAGCACAAGCATTACTGAATAAAGCCCAGAAGCTTTTAGAGCTGGCAACAAAGTCATTAAAGGATTTGAGTGATTTACAGCACACCCTGTAGAGTAAATACAATTATAAGGAAGAGGATTGGTCGAGTGTTTTTGTATTCACCCCCTAATAATTTGTTTCTACCCCCATTACCTTACAATAATGACTATTTGGGAGCCTGTAAAAACTACTGAAAAGGGGAGTTTAAGGGAAATGAAGATTTAGTACAAGTTACTGGGATTTACTGAGTACATTGGCGTTTGTTATCAAATAAAAAAAAAACTAAGAATTTTCTGAAGTAATACAGTACTACAGACCTTGTATTCATATAGAGATTATATGTACTCAATTTTTTAAATTAAATACTGTGTTATCTTTCAAAATTTATTTCCTTTATTACTTAAATAGGGTCTATTAATATTACTTATAGGCTTTTTTCAATTGAAGAGCGTGTTGAAGTATTGTGAAATTTGTAAATATTTTACCTGTATTTTAGGTAGAATAACAGAGGAAGCCTAAGTACATATAGGGACAAAAAAAGAAATGATTTACGAATTCCAAAATCACAAAAAAGCATTTTGAGAAAAACACAATTTGTTGACATTTTTTATTGTGGCATGTTTTACCTCAATTCATCCACGGCCACATCCAAAGTCCCATCCCTGAGCGTACCTGATTAATTCCGGTGCTAGGGTTGGACATCCTCAAAACCCACCACGTGAACATTTCATAGCGATTTTTTGAATCTGACATTTTTACCCCTGTTCTCTCCTTTTCTACTTCCGTAGAACCACACTCGAGAATCTCTGTTGATTTTCAATCACGGAATTGGACTCAGAACCCTAAAACACTCATGAGTTTTCACATTCTAGAGGATTTATTCCTTCTAGCATTTTCGATTCAAATGCACATGCTTGCCAACCCCATAGATGTACTGCCGTGAATGTACGGCACCTTTCGTTGGTGGTTTCGGAGTATGCACGCTTGTAAACCTTCTTGATTTGAAGGTTTATTCACCTATACTGTAAATAAGAAATGTTTTTCTTTCAATTTTGCAAAAAATGCACTTTTTTGCAATGTTGTTTCTGCAATGACCCATTCAAATATACTCTATACATTTAGTAAGATTGATATAAGTGTGGATACCAGCGATGTTGCCAAGTTTGTGGTTGCCATAATGTTAGAATAATGGTTAGTATAGTCAGTCATTAGGAAGAAGGGGGTCTGGTGGCCCCCGTGGGTTTGCAGCGTCTGTTGTTTAACACTGGCTGCTGGTATCAATGTGTTTACAGCACTATTTTTTGGCTGACTGTTTGATGAAAGGACGGAGGTTTGTGTTGGTGGTAGGGTGAGCTATTTGTGTTAAGGATAATGACTGACTGACGTTTTTGCTAGATATTCTTGGCAGGCATTGCATATTTCTGTGGGAAATTTTCAAAAACAAAGTTTACATACTTAAATCTAACATGTAACCTTAAAAACTAACATGAACAGTGACTTAAGACTAACAGGGCTTGCTTTGGCTTAAAATTAACATAGAAAGTACTTATTCTAACATAAAGCAATTAAAAATACATGACAATATTACCTTAAAGACTAACATGGTTTACTTATGCTACGTCTTGAATCACTTATATCTAACATGGTTTCTTAGAGAACTACAGGCTATTCACTTATCCTACGGCAGTGGTAACTTATTCTAAACAAGATTTGAAAGAAACATCAAATATTAAATTGTCTGTTGGCGTATCGCTTAAAGCTAAAATATCCTTACGCTTATCTATCAGTATCATTAATTAAATGATGCACCGTGGGGGGAGGGGGAGCTGGTTTGGGGGTGCTATGGAGGGTCCAACAGCACTTTAGGACGCGGGCGGAATGTAGGAGGGGGTCCAGTGGTGTCACTGAGGTCGCGGATGTGAGGGTAGGTTGAACTCTCTGTTCTGCCTAAGAGCCCTGCCGAGAGGGAACGGACGAAGTCCGCCAGGGATGGGGTGCGGAAGGAGTTTCTGATTGTGCTGTTGGATACAAACCAGGGGCTGCCGGAAATTAAATGTAAGGTACGGGATTGGATGGATTCGAGGTTTTTTCTGTAGGACTTCTTTAGAATTGGCCACCAAACGGGGGAGGCATAGGTAAGGACCCGTCGAATCAGCATGAGGAACACGAGGAGTTTGGTTTTTATAGGAAGGGGACTTCGTTTGGAGAGGATGGGGGAAAGCCGGAAGCGGATGCCCCTGGCTTTGTTGAGGACTGAGGAAGCCTGTTGGGAGAAGGATAGTCTTTTTTCGAGGATGACGCCAAGATACTTTACCGAGGACTTCCAAGCGATGGGCCTCCTGTCGAGAGTGGCGGTTCCGGTTTGCGGTCTTTGGTTATAGTATACAGGGAAAATAGGGTTTATATACAGGAGCCGACTACGCCACCCCTAGTGGAATTAGTACGAACTTTTATATACAATTTCTGTTCATTCTGCTATCAATAATTTATAGGCCTATATTACAAATTGAGTTTTAAAATTTCAGAACAGGCATAGAACTTTCGGTGTGAGGTATAATTTGAATAAAAAACAGGTTTCTATATACATACATAATCATACATATACATAAACATAAAAGGCATATAGTATAAATTTAGTCAAAATAATTTATTTATTCCAAATAATAATAATCAGTAGAAATATTAAGAAAGGAGTGACCAAGGGTAGCTTACTAAGTACCGACAAAGAGGGCTTAACTATTGTATTTTGCTTCTAGTGATAAACTAGTTGTGAGAAACCTATTGACAAAAAAGGTCCAAAATATTCGGGAAAATTAAGTAATTGCATGGCAAAGTAACACTGTTATAGTGTGGGAAACAATTTGTAACGGTGAGTGAAAACCATCGAAATAACTGAAATACGTAAGGGAGGATATTATGCTTATTATTACAACTAAAATTATCGGGTAGAGGGACTATAGTTTGGGGGACTTCGAGGAGTTCAGGCGTATTGGGGGAACAAGTTATATGAAATGTTTTTAAAAAGGGGTAAATTCGTTTAGAAGAGCTAAAGGAATTGTTAGCTATTTATGTGTAGAAATTTAAAAGTGCGACGGAAAATGAATTAGGCAGGTATCCTAGTTTTGAAATGATGAGTACCTAGATTTTGAAAATCGAACGTTTTTAAGGCACAGAGCTGTGTTTTTGCCCTTATGAGGTAGAGCGTTATCTTGAAGCAAAACCATACCTTTTGAAAGCTCACCAGGATTTTCGAATTAGATTTTTGGCTCCAATAAATGCAGTAACCCATATACTTCTGAAATATGAACTTTCTTCCGTGTAAGGGAAGGATGACCCTCACCAAATTAGTCGCTTACACACTGGTTCTATGTGATGGACCCAGGTCTTATAAGTTTTTCATACTACCTTAAGAAATGTGTCTCCTATTCATAATATTCCAAAAGCTTTTTGGAAGTTTCAAACAATTGCCTTAAAGGATGTGGTTCTATTGACTCAGAATCCAGCAAGCACAGACTTTTACTGAATTTAAAGACTCATGGACGATTGAATTTGCTGAATTATGACTTATATTCAATTCCTCTACAATGTCATTAACTATAAGTAGTTGATTATTGAAAATCATTTGTTTACCCGCTTCAATATCGCCGCTAGTCTTTGAAGGGTAAGACCTACCTGACCGAGCACATCGCATAGAGCAATCCTATCACTTTTAAAACGATATATATTCGTTTAATCTTATTTCGACTCTCTCCATACTACTACTGCATTCAATGAATAAACTCTGCTGGTTTCACGCCTTCTAAATTGAGGTATCGTATTTCTTCCTTGGCTCAGTCAGACAAAGAAGAACCCATTTTAAAAAGACTTTGAAACACAACCACAAATAGCTAACAGCAAAAAAAAAATACAGCGAACAGCTGATAGACATTATAATCATGTGCTGTCATGCACATTGTTCGAAAGGAAATCCAAATTTACCTTTAAATTTTCACTTTCTCTTGTATAGCTATGTATAAAAAAGTAGGTCTATTTTTTTAAAAAAGGGCAAATTTAATTTAGAATTTATATTTAAAAATTATGAAACCTATTAATTTGTTTCAATTATATAAATAAGGGGATACAAATTGGTTTTGTTTACGTCCTACCAATCATGTTGTGTTATTATTAATTTGGCAATAAACGTCATAAAGATTTGATATAAACCATATTATGCTAAAGAATATGCTGTATATAGTTGACATTGATAAGCTTATAAAATAAAGGAGCATCATAGTAAAATAATATCGTGTGAAGATGAATTTTGGTGAGGACATTTGATGAGATTTGGATGAAAAAGAAGATACCTGAGGTTCTTTTTGGTTTATTTGTGAAGTTTTATTGTTGTATTGAAATTTCTATATCTGAAGATTATATTGCGATGCACTGAATCTAATTTCGGCAGTTTATAAATACCTCCCTTTGTTTTTACTTTAAGCCTATTCTTGTAGCGAAGTATTGGTTTGAGTTTCTCTTGCTACATCTTTATGGGAGTAATAACTATGAAGAATTGAGGTAGGGAACCATAGCTCTCTAATAGAAACCCTATTGTCTCCTACAATTTCACATCGAACAGAGGGAATTGACATTATAAAAATTGTTAATTTCTAGGCTTATTATTTGGTTAGCCAAGCTTAGAATTAAACATGTGTTTGTATGTGATAACTCATGTAGGAAGGATCTATATGAAACATAGGCCTAAAGCCAATCAGAATTTTGGTCTCGGAAGTTAATCTAATACAGACGCAGAGGAATATTGGTAAACAAATGTCGAATTAACGCTAATCTATGCCTTTTTTATATCTGTTTAATCATCGTATAAATCAGGGTCTCCAACCTCTTTTACTCAAAGGTCACATCGAACAATTTTGGAGGAAAGGCCCGGCAATATATCAGGGCAAAAGGTCTAGCCCCCCTCCCATACACCCACGACGCTTTTTCTAGTCAAGAGCTCAGAGGCGGTTTTCGAGATTTTCTTGCTTAGTTTTTTACTTGTTTACAGCTAGTTTATTTTTCACTTTTAAAGAAAATAAGTGGCAAGTGAGTACTGTATTCATATTTAATAGTAAAAGTGCCTAAAAGGAAATATATTACAAAAAATTTGTTTTTCAGTATGCTAGCTTTCCGAGGGTAGGAAAAAGTCTGTTCGCAGGCCGGATGTGGCCCGCGGGCCGTAGGTTGGAGACCCCGGGTAAAATTATTAGATTTTATCAGATCAAATTAGAGAACTTCCTCCTAACAATTAGGCCTAAATGTACTAGCAATGTGGATCCGAAAATATGTTCTGATAAATAATAGTCTAGATAGTTACTATCCTCTTAAATACGCTTACCTACTTAATAATTTCGAAATAGTTTATAATGGAAATTAAATGTACTAAAAATTAATTAAAGCTAAAGAGTAGATATAAACGATAATAAAAAGACGCTAAACACGATAGCGCTATAACCAAGATAATTTGCTGAAAGTAGCTACTGGACTTCCTTCCGAGTAATAAAACATGTTGCCAAACCTTCTGCTTATTACTTACTTCTTGACAAGCAAACAGATTCTGGTGATTATAAAAGTTTTATTTCACTCACAAATGTTTAAAACACATTTAGCTAGAATATGTCTTGTTCTGTTGGCGAGTCAGATATCGGAAGTATAAGCAGTGACTCTATTTTCAAGTGAATTGTTGTGTATGCTTTCAAGTAGGACATTATTTCAAGCGTAGGTCTAAGTTGGATAACGTATTGACTGATTATACCTCCGAAAGTCGGATCGCTAAATAAAAATCAATCAAGGTTCTTGCTTTAAATAAGTGTTAATCATTAGGAATGCAAAAAGCAAGTTACTACAATATGGAGGTTGTACCTAAATTGTAAGTCAATTTCTTTAAAACTGGTCAAAATATGAAAGAAGTTCGAGTAATTATAAGAACAAATACTTCGATATCGAGCTGTGGCTAGCGAAAGATTTCGCACAAATATCTGATCCTGTGGTCAAATTAGACTGTACCAAAACACTTTCGTATGTGTTGGGTAAATTTCACGGTTTACTATATTACTCATCGTGAAAGTTTAATAAAACTAGTCTCAGAAATGTGTCTTATGGTTTATGAAGAAACTTGTAAAAATCGAACAAAATATTTAGATGAAATTTACACTTATTTAGTGTAACAATTTGCTCAAAGGAATTTGAGTTATACAAATAAAGATTTCTAAAGATAGACTAAAGGTCAGTCTGCGCTCATTATGTTATGGTCATTATTCATCATGGTCACACATTGGGCTATCTTCTCTTGGGCCTGTTTTCTGTTTCTTAGCTATCATCAGGCCCAGGTACCAAAAGAGAAATTTACTTGACTTTTCATACAAGTAAAACGTGGTCTGGTTTCTCCCTGTAACCAATGGCACAGGATCACAGTCCATATTTGAATTCTTGGTTTTACTTTAGTTTTTGTGAATAACCAAGTGTTTAGTTTCGGGATGAGTAATAGGGAAGTATAAATGTTGTTTAATAATCCGCTAGTGTCCAAGCGGTACCTTTTTTTTATTCACGTTGAATGTACTTATTAAACACAACTAGACTAATAAAACTGAACAACAAAAAAGAATTTTTCTCTAAAACATAGTTATTTGAGGTGTATCATAAAGTATATTTTGTGCTGATTTAAAATTTTAAAACCCTTTTCATCTAGGATGCATAGTTTTTATGTAATATCAATGTTTAAAAAAGTGTAATTCCTCATATATTATACATAGCGTATACCATGATATTATATTACAACTCATTTAAAACATGTTTTTATTCGATTTTCTCCTGTATTCCTCTTCTAGAATGTACTTTTTTAATTGACCAGGAGCAAGCATATTCTGTCTCGCCCCTGGTAAGATGTTTCCATCGTTGACATATCTTGGTGAAAGTTTTCACGCTTAGTAAAAGCAGGTACGAGGAGCCTAAGACTGAAAACATATACTCGTATTTCCGTAAACATGTAGGCCTATACGATTTCAAAGGCGTGTTTGCTAAAACATAAAAATGCGTCTCGCAGACAAACGAAGCCTCTAGGACGAATTCTGAAGTCATATTTGGAGTCAGCGTCGAAAAAATACGGGACGAATTAACCAAAATTATTTGTGTTACAAAAAACTTATAGATCAGTGTAACAATAAGGTTTATGTATAATCTTGTGATGAATGAAACAAATTACTTATATATATATATATATATATATATATATATATATATATATATATATATATGTCTTTCATTTGGTCACTGATATTTCTATAAGGTTTCCACTCCGCAGGTAAACTCAAATTCTGTTTAGGGTCAAACCTGAGTAATGCTACATCGCCGTAGAAAGGCTGAATAACACATTTATGCCCCAAAATAAAATTTAGGAAGCCCCCACCCCACAAGAGAAATTTCTCTTAACAGCCTTCCTACTGCCGTGTTTGTTTTAAAATATAACAATCTGGTTGTAATTCCTGGCTCCTTTAGGCGACGACAGGTCGACGAAATGATGTCAGTAGCAGCTACCAGCTTCACTCCCTTTTCTTGCCTGGTACATTCTCGACACTACCTACTAGACAGAACTAACTTGATTTATTTTTTAAAAGTTCCGAAAAATTCAGGTTTGTAGCAAACAGTTGTAACAGCTGTAGTTCCCGTGCAGTAACTATGGAAACTACTAATTATTTTCTGCTGCTTTATCGCTGGACTGGCGTGATTATAAAAAAAAGGCTAAAGACGACCATGAAACGGATACTAGGTGTGTGTGTGTGTGTGTGTGTGTGTGTGTGTGTGTGTGTGTGTATGTGTGTATGTGTGTGTGTGTGTGTGTGTGTGTGTGTGTGTGTGTGTGTGTGTGTGTGTGTGTGTGTGTGTGTGTGTGTGTGTATGTGTGTGTGTGTGTGTGTGTGTGTGTGTTTGTGAGTGTGTGTGTGTGTGTGTATGTGTGTGTGTGTGTGTGTGTGTGTGTGTGTGTGTGTGTGTGTGTGTGTGTGTGTGTGTGTGTGTGTGAGTGTGTGAGTGTGTGTTGTGTGTGTGTGTGTGTGTGTGTGTGTATGTGTGTGTGTGTGTGTGTGTGTGTGTGTGTGTGTGTGTGTGTGTGTGTGTGTGTGTGTGTGTGTGTGTGTGTGTGTGTGTGTGTGAGTGTGTGTTGTGTGTGTGTGTGTGTGTGTGTGTGTGTGTGTGTATGTGTGTGTGTGTGTGTGTGTGTGTGTGTGTGTGTGTGTGTGTGTGTGTGTGTGTGTGTGTGAGTGTGTGTGTGTGTGTGTGTGTGTGTGTGTGTGTGTGTGTGTGTGTGTGTGTGTGTGAGTGTGTGTTGTGTGTGTGTGTGTGTGTGTGTGTGTGTGTGTGTGTGTGTGTGTGTGTGTGTATGTGTGTGTGTGTGTGTGTGTGTGTGTGTGTGTGTGTGTGTGTGTGTGTGTGTGTGTGTGTGTGTGTGTGTGTGTGTGTGTGTGTGAATGTACAAGACCTTTTAAGGGAGTTACAAGCTACATCGGGCATGTCTCGCTATGACCAGCGTAGAGTCTGGTAGCTCCCTTTATGGACAATACCTATATAACTATGACTGTGATTATGATTATGATTAATATTGATACAAATATATAGATACAAATATATAGATACAAATATATAGATACAAATATATAGATACAAATATATAGATACAAATATATAGATACAAATATATAGATACAAATATATAGATACAAATAACAAGAAAAGGATATAGACATATACAGGTACATACAACAAACAAACAAACAAGGATAAAAAAAGAGTAGGTAGGCACTTGTAATAGATCAACAACGAAATTTGAAATCAAAGAAACAATAATCTTAATTCACTTTTGTTTACTAACTTAGACTAGGTTAAATTTCGATCGTATTCGAGGAAACCAAAATACCACTAGAGGTTTTACTATTAGGATTACTACTAGAGATGACTTTATTATAAGTTACATAGCAATCGTTTGTAAACGCAAGAAAATATCAGTATACTAAACTCACCGTCGTATTTATGTTCCTTTGAGCGCTCGAGATAAACTGTGGTATATTTAAAGAAACCAAAATTATATTTCAGAATACCTGAAATATAGTTCATATTGTTAGGTGAAGATGTATCATCATATAAGTGATGATGAATGTAATATTGTTATAACTTAATAGGTTTTGTTAGATTAGATTGTTATATTTAATGATAATAAATTATCTCTTTATAATAATCTAAATATATAGTTAAACAAACATTTTTAGGATGCGACCTAACCTAATCTGGGCTAAACCAAGAATAATAGAATATTTTATTGTTCTAATACTGAACCACTGAGTGCGTAGCATAAGTAATAAGAACATTTAAACATCCTACAAAAATCATACTCAGTTAATTTACTTCATGTTATGTCACTGCATGTTAAGTCAAGTTACCACTAAATATCCAAAACGGTCCACAAGGAGCAGAAATATGTTTGTAATCGCTTTAATTCTTGCAATTTTCAAGGACAAAATGACCTCTAATCATCATTTAACCTCGTACTTATACTCCGCCATTTTGAAAATGTTTGTAAAACAGTAATTTTCAGTTTTACAACACATCACAGCCTCGAGTAAAAACAATAGACTACGTTATGATCTGAAGCAAGGATTTATAACAGTTTAATAATGTAGAGCAGAGCGGGCGTTTATTGTTGCGGCGATCATACGCCAACAAGTGCTCATAAACTGCGCCGTAAATCCTCTACTGAATACATTCAGCTTATTTATTTAATTAACATTTGTAGCAAAGTGGATAGTTAGTGCCCGAGGAGAAGTGTTAATATTATACTGAAAGTTGACGCACGTTGCTCCGAGGTGTTCCTTCGTAATACAAAAGGTTTTTAAAAAGAGGTACACAATAACGCTTTTATGTCTATAGCTTAGTAAGTATAGAAATATTCATTCTTTACAAGTATCAAAAAATGCCAATTGGTCTTTAGTTTTACTTCTAACGTTCTTCCAAGTCTTTTGGAAGAAGTGAATGCAGGCCTAAAATAGTGTTTTCTGCTACTAAGAACATTTCCTGGTCAATCGCCTGGCCAGACAAATATATCGTTCCAATACAACTTAACCGTGTCACCATAGAAATATGTAATGCTACAAAAAAATCCAATCTGAACGCGCTTAGAACAGTCAATACTGCTCGTCTCTGGAAGTATCTATAAATGATGTCAGCCCCAGTTCCAAGAGGGTGAATGCTGCTCAACCCTTGAAGCTCATGCAAATCCTTTCTTTTCAGCCCTAACCATTATGCTTATTAGATAATTTACTTAACAGAGTATTTTTAACTCTCATGGTTTGAGCAACAGCTTATGTTACTTATAATGTTAACTCTAGACTTTGTATTTGAAGAGTTGATTTCTGGCACAGTGGCTAATCATCCAATTTTCTTGAAAACAAATAGACTATAACATCTGAATTTGAAAAACGTTTTAAAGAAGTATAAAAAGAACAATGAAAAAGGTTTTTTTTACCTATTTGTTGTGTGCATAGTCTGTCGACAGATAAAGAATACTACTCTTGTGGCAAGCCACAAGTCCACCGAATAGGCCAAAAACACAAATACCACAAATCAGAGCTAAGGTAATATTTAATAAAGAAAAAGCAGAAACCTTTTCGGACAACCTGTCAGTTATCTTTACAAAGACAAACTGCCAGTAAAAATATGTGATGAGGACTGACAAGCTGATTATTCGATACGTCACCTTCAAAGAACGTCAGGAAGAATGAGCAAAGTTGCCAACCAAGGAAACCGGAGGGTATGGTCTAAACACCGGAAAAATCTTGGAGTTGTCACGCAAGGCTTTCATGAAACTTATCCATCTGGTTGATGCGTGCTTCCTGTTAAAGTTCGTTCTGAGGTGGTTGATGGTAACCGAAATACTAATGATTGCAAAGCCAGGAAATTCACCTGATGACAAAACATTTCGAATGATAAAAATCCTTTCGTCCAATATAATTCATTCCATATAGCAATATACGCAATGAACTATAAATGGACTAAAAAAAAAGAAAACAATAATACCTGTGTGAATAGATTACTTGAAACGTGTAAGTTTTGAACCGTTTACAGAAGCGTATAATCATACACGTGTAGAAGGTTGTCCAAGAAACCTTCTAGGCAAAACACCTTTAATGCAGATTTTACATTAAAATATAGATATAAATGTAAATGTACAAAATCTTTAAATAATTTTGTTTCTTCTGGAATCTATCTTCTGGAACTAATTACACTGAGCTGTACGCATAACTGTTCTTGGTTGGATATACACGTGTAATGAAGAGATTATCAAACTTGTTTCGATTGCCTTAATAAGATTGCTGCCCAGAGATAAGGAAACACACCGGATGACATCCTCAATAAAAGCTGTCCTTCCGTCAATGTTATGGAATTACATTACATCCTGGAGTCTATATGTTAATCTTTGAATACAGGATTATGTTGAGATAATCCAAGTCACAATGAAAGTACAATCCATTTAACCTTGAAGCGAAACTGATATCACAGTTCCAGTGATATCAAAGGTTGTTGAGGAAGTGCTGCTGGAACGACTCCAACCAATAGTTGAAACGTAACCATTCTTCTATAAATAAGCTGCACAGATTTGTGAAAATTATTGAGGAGTCCTTGGAGACGAAGAAGATATGCTCTGGCGTCTTCCTTAACGTCTCCCAGACATTAAATCATGTCTGGGACGTTGACTTGCTGCTGAAAATTCGTCGCGGCCTTCCAGATTAATGTTGAAAAACACTCAAAAATCCTATCTTGCAGACAGAACTTTCCACATTAAACAAGGTACGGAGTCCTTTGGTTTCAAAGGCATAGTCGCTAGGGCGCCTCAGAGTGATGTCCGTGACCCAGTGCTGTCCCTTAGTATACAAGAGATATAACTTACCAGTCAACGGAAGCGCCGTTTTGGCGACCTCCACTGACAGCACCGCTTTATTGACGGTCGCACAAAATGAGGCAAAGGCAGCATCAGTGATTGCACCAATCAGGGGTGCATTGAGCTTAATGGAAGTAAGTCAGCTTATAATAGGCCTATATTTATCAGTAAGGTAGAGAGCAAAACTGACCTCAAAATAAATGGGCAACTCGTCCCTTATCCCAAAGAGGTATAATACCTAGATCTAATGTTCGACGCTAATCTGAACTGGAAATCACATGTGAAGAAACAAAGAGATGAACTGGAGATCCGGTAAGAAAGTCGAGCATGGCCCTTGAGACGGTATTCTGAGGTGACCTCCTACAGTAAATTGCTGGTGTACAAGCAAGTGCTCAAGCTCTTATGGAAATACGGATTGCCGCTCTGAGGATGCACCAAGAGCAATCTTCAAGTCATAGAGAGCTTCCTAAATAAAGTTCGGAGAGCCAAAGTGAGGGCTCTATGTTACCTCCAAATCTCTTCCTTACATAGAGATCTCCAGGTGAAGCGTGTAAGAGAGGAGGCCGAAGATGCGCAGTGGATCCCTTCAAGCGGTACCAACAACACAAGAACCCTACAGCTTTACGACTGGCTCACAGAGTTACGGCTAGTTGCGCCGACTTAAGCATACTAAGCCTTTGTACCAATCATTAACTGCCCATCATCACCGGTACTGTGAGATCACGTCGGTGTCATTCACTGGAACAAGCCTGACATTTTTCAACCTCCCTTAGAGAGCAAGCTGCTAGATGGGACTTGTTTTACTTGCAGGAAAAACGTATTTGTAACAATTAAATTTAATTAAAATGGTTTGCCTTTCTTTAGCAACGAGGTTTGATGACGATATTAAACTATAAAGACCTACATTTAAAATAAATTCAGATTTTTTATCAATTGATAGTCACAACTAAGCAAATATACAAAAGTCTAATAGTAGGGCTAACTATTAATAATTTTAAAGATATTTATTGCGTAGATTTGATGAATCACTAGACAGGCCTAGTATGGGGTTAATGATTGTAATTAGTAATGGATATATATAAAAGACGAAACCAGTAGAAATTTATTTACCTTCTGAACTCGAAAGATCTGGCTGTTAATTAGGCATAATGAGTTGACGAAATGTTTTTTAAAATGTATCTGCAGGTAAGAGGGTAATTAAAAGAATATAGTTTCTTATTTTGAAAGATGAACAAGGACTACGAGAGTTCGAAAACAAATATCTATATTATAACCTAAGTTATTTAAAATATAACTTTTCCTTTAGGTTATATTTAATTACCTTCCATTCTATAGTCTCACCTTCAGGTTTCTAAATAATTAACACCAATATCAATTTTAACATCACTTGCATTTATTCTTCACATTTAATTAATACACATTACACCCATTTGCCTTAATACTATTTAGTGGCAAGATTGATTCCTTAATTTATATTACAATTATAAAAAAAGGTGGACTCTTAAGGCTTTAGGTTATTACAATAAAGTTTAATAAACTACAGTGTTGATTGCTATTTCTCTCGGGTCGTTATTATGGATCTTTTTATAAATTAGAAAGTGATGAAGACAAACTAGATTATTATTTTATACTAACTAAAATAAAATTGTTCTGAATTTACTGTTTATAAAGCTCTGTTGGCTAATTTTAATGTTAAAAGAAAGTAGTTATTGTTTGTTGATTCCTGGAATCTTGACCGTTGATACTGCTTCGCTGCACTTTCACATAACTAACTTATTTTTCCTAATTCTTTACTAAATTATTTACCTTGCACATTTTTAAATTATACAAATACAAAAATTTACACTTCCCTTAATTCTATTAACAATATTTACCCCTTATTAACATTACTGACACTTGCCCCCCTCCAATAGTCTGCTCTCTTCTGAAGTACCTCCAAGATTCCCCGATCACTTCCTTTTTTAACCTCGCATCATCTCTCCCCCCTCACGTATTTTAGTTAATTTGGTTATCCCCACATCCATTAACAAAGAGCTTTCTCTAACGGTACAGTGTTATTATAACCCAGGTATTTTGGTCCTTGGAAACTCCTATCTTAAAATAGTTGGACCGTTCTTTTGTCAAAGTTTCTCACAGCCCGTCTATGACTACTTGAAATAAAACAATGGTCAAGTACTTTGTCCGTATTTTTAGTAACTATTCTTGTCGCTTTTACTTAATATTTCTTCCGACTATTTTTCATTTTGGATATAAACTGAATTTATTCTTTAGCATCGTGCGTTTATGTTATAATCGCGAGCACAGACAGTAAGAAAGAAATTTTGGATTACTGAATAATGGAAGCTTCTGTGAGATCATCGTACATAAACGCATATGCTTCTCAAACTTTGAATTGTTTTTTTTTTAATTTAAGAAATAGGTGATTGGTATGTAGCCCAAATAAAAAATAGAAGGAAGCAGCTAATGTATTATAAAAGCACAAAAACACCCAATAAAATCATACACTTAAATTGGAGAAGAATTTTCGAAGAGTTAAAGTGAATCCAGTTACAGCAGAAAATAGAATTAGGTTTAAAATGATGTTGAATACGAAATAAATAAAAATGGTTTTCAAAATAATATTTAATATTCCCTTTTAAAACTATAAAGTTAGTATTTTTAATAGCCACGAAGTTTAGGCCTATATTATAAAGACACAAACTTTCTGTTTGAAAGAACTGTTTAATTTATAAAATTATGAATTTTTTCTTGCCCCAGCTGATTACATTAATGTAACTTAATAGGCCTACCTACTTTGTGTATGATTAGTGGAATATGCCACTTAAGCTATTTAGATATTTCTTAATTTAGTTTATTGTGTTTGAGTTATACCTTCACGATTGGGGCAAAGGAGATTCAAAATACTGGCATAAAGGAAGATTCAAAATACTGGAATCTATATCATACAGAGGCGTTAATACAACATTTAACAAAATACTGACAAGTCTGCGTGCATTTTACTTGATGTAAAAGATTAATTAATTCGGTAATACATAAACTTAACGAGCTCTCTAAATGGATTGGATTCAATATCGTCCTCCAGACTTAGTTACAAAGAGGCATCAACCTTCCCTCAGAACCATTAACGGTCTATTCCACTAACAAATTACTTCCAATACATTAGCTGAGGGTGGACACCAGGATCCATCATGTTTGCTCGGCCCAACTGACGCCACAGGGGATGAAAAGGCTCCGTTTTATTGGTTCTACTAGATAAACATCCCTCATTCATTTCTACCCTTCTTATTAAACCCCATCCCTTAGCCGGAGTACTTTGAAAGTTACGATGTTTTGTCAGCATTATGACTGTGTACTTTAGTTGAGTGCTTCACAGTTTTACATCTTCTTGCTTTATTTTCTGATTAAACTTTGAAACAAATTGACGGTAGTTTATCGCTCCTATCAGTATTAGCAACATTATATTTACACTACTATTTCTTATATTTGCAGGAAAATATTAGTTTCAAAATATCCAGAAATCATTATTTATCCTCATTGTACGACTGTCTATCATTTGTCATAAGATGTAAATAACTTTTTCACACAAATTTCAGTTTTTTTTTAAAATTTCATAATATAACACAGCAATGTTTATAATATATAATTATATTATATTGTATATTAAAATTGTATATTACAGTATATAATTATATCATATCTATTTATATTAGGCGTAACATTTGAAATAGTGACGCAAATAAATAACTATTTTGTTAAGCAAGAAAACATTTTTTTAAAATATTATAAAAATTATGTACAAAGATATGAATAACACTAATAACATTACTTTAGACAGCTTAAAAGTAAAATCGAACAGAAAAGCAGTATACGCCCTATTTATATCACGGATAGGAAGGTAGCAGTTACAACAGTAGGCCCTATTTACTTAACAATAACTTGGAGTAACTGTGGTGTAATTTTTATTTATAATTAAACAAAACATCTTAAACCACACAAACCTTTTATTTATATCCTGATGAACATCTCGATTGCAAAGCAATCATCTTCAGAGGAAATTCCATTGTAGTCTTGTAGTAATTTCTTCTGATAATGATTGCTTTGTATATCAGGACATTAAAAAAACGTTTTGGGGGTTTAGGTGGTTTTATTTATTTATAACTAGTATTTTCCTAAAATGGCTCAATAAAATAGAAAAATGTTATTTTTGATTTCTTTTAAAGCAGAAACAATAATTGACGCCAAATACAAGAAAGCTTTATTAGATTATAAAAAAATATTTTTATTTTTTGTATATTTCAATAAATAAATTAAATGAAAAAGCCTTGTTTGTCAATATCTTTCGCACAGTCAACAATACAAAAACTTTAAGGGATATAATAATCAAGTAGGCCATTCACATTTTGTTTTAAATACTTCACGTAATTATAATATAGTTAAAATTTAAACACATAATCTTACTGGCAAACATTTGCCACTTCTTTTGCTTCTCCTTACACGGACAAAAAGTTGTGGTGACAGAGCTAAAAATAAAACCTTGGATGTTTGGAAAATAAACCAATTAACATTTTTTTTTCTTTGAAACTAAATAAAAAAAATGTTTAAAAAAAACTTTTTTAACGGTGCTGTTAGAAAATTTCAATTACAGAAAGAAAAGTGTTTGATGATAGATTAAAGAATAATAGAATGGAGTTAGATTTATTTTTGTTTAAAGTTAGACCTATATAGTTAGACCTATATATCAAGTCATTAATAAGTGAGTAATCAGATATTTACCCATAACATGTCAGGAAGCAAAATAATTTAACTTACTGCTAAGGTAAAAAAGAGAAAGGGCGTTATACGGCTGTTTGTACAAGCAATAAAAAAGAGCTCAGCATGAAGTCAAATATCATTCCCTATATTAGCCCAATAGCCTATTTGATACATCTTAATATGTGATAAATTTCATTTGAAAATTTCATTTTAACGTAACTTCCAAACAAGCAGTAAAAAAGGGTGGAAACAATAAAGTGAAGGCAAAAACATATGTTGGTCTCAACCTACCGCCACGTTTAGCTATCGGAAATATTTGCGATAGTTTCGTATAAAGGATATAGAGATGTAGGAGGAAAAAATTGCTATTTCTATCACGCAAAATAACATACATTTCAATTTTCTTCTATGAATTCACTTTAGTATTTAGTTAATCTACTCAGCCTTCTTTATAGATTATTAAAATTGTGGGTAATCTTTTATAATAAAAAAGTCTCTATTTGAGGTCAAGGGGAGCCTTAGGCTTCCTCGCGATCTCATAGTTTCCCTGTCCTTACTCATTACTATCAACCTAAGTCCATCCCTCACAATTGTCGAGCAGTCAAATTGTTTTCCCTCTTATTAAGTAAACGCACTTAAAACACCTATTCACAAGTATATAAAGTTTAAAAATCTACACTGTTAAAAATCATTGTCAAAAAATTACAAAACTGAAACAGTTTTAAGCCACCGTAGAATTCAAACGTCTGCTTTTTGTACGACGATATTGGATACATCTATTACCAAGTTAGGTTTCTATAATAGGGGTATGAACCCCTTTACTATGTGGGGACCCATAGGGTACTTCTAGTAATAGATTAAGTCCTCAGATTCTTTATTCAAACCCATAAAACCATAACCGATCATAAAGCGTAAAGCATCTACCGCTCGTATTTTTTAAAGCGATACATTCTTATTTTAAATGGAGACATTTGGTAAAGGAACTGGCTGGTGTTTAAATCGGACCAACCCCAGGGTTATAAAAGCAGAGGGAGGGGGTTAGCGTGCCGGAAAGTCTTTGTGAGCGTATTTCAGAGCATTAATGTCAACCCTTGGATATATATAGACATTAGGGGATGAACTCCCCTCTAAGACTTCCATCTTGTGTTTTGAATTCTCTCACGAAGTTTTCACATATATTACACCACGACATTTATGAGTTTTGACAATTATAACTGGAGTCGATTAACGCGAGAGAAATTATAACGATTTCTTTTCAATGGATTTATTGGATACAATGTTACCAAGAGTGTTGATACAGGCAGTTGTTATGGAGGCCACGGTCCATTTATTTTCTGATTTTGTCTTTTTGCACTTTCCGATTAACTGACGACAACTGGCAGCTGCGTCCGCTCTGCTTCTTGTATAATTCTGTATTCAGTGGAATCCTTGGGGCCTGAACGAAGTGTTCAATCGTATCTTTATAGCTTATGTAGGCCTACCTTGGAAGAAAGGCTGCAAAATATTATTTTTCACTGTAAAAACTGTTGCGTAATGTAGAATTAAATACCTATTTATGTTACATTGCTTTTAAAAAGTCTTTTTTACAATTTATGTCAGTAAGCTTTTAGCTGTCTTCTTATGTCCTGTTATATTAAAAGGCCTACTGCATTGTCAGTAAGGAACATTCACTGGCCAATTTTAATTACCTTTATTGTAAAAAGTTCCAATTGAACTGTTTTATTTTTCAAAAAGAATATACAATTTATTTCCTTTTGGGGAAAATTGGGGCTAATCTAAATGTGATTTGAAATATCTTATATGGTTGGGCAAATACAATTTTCAATTTGGCTAAACATTTAACGTAACCTATGTTTACAAATACTGAAATTTATTTGGAATAGAAAGAGAAAAGAGGCTAATGTTTTCTATCAGTAGTTGGCTCAAGGTCCAACTGCATTCCACTGCCCAGCCATGTAATAAATCTACTGCCACTGACGCCTTTCCAAGTCGATAACGAACTATTTTTTTGGGTTACGTTTGTGATACTTTTAACTCTTCCATTATAATAAATATTATATGTATAATTTTGTTACTTGAAAATTTCTATTGGATTTACTTATCTCTTTTATAAGATCCTTTTTATAAAAATGCTTTCCTTTTTTAAAAAAAAATACGTGAAAATTATATTATTTTAATTATTTTTATTTTTGATTACCTATCCAGAATACATCTACTTGCTGTGCTGTTAGAGGAAAGTTTTTATTTATTTATTTGAAGAACTCTTTACGACCATAAATTAGGTAAAGTGTGTAAATGTTTCAAGCTGTTTATCTCTACCCAAGCACAAATCTTTATGTACAAAATTACAATAACTCTCTTTAAAATATTCCCATTAGATCGACAGTTGTCTATTAAATCATAAAATATCAAACATCTAAAAAGGTATTTTATAGAACAGCATTTTGCCCATTTATTTTGGGGAAAATAATGTAAAGTTGTAGTTGTTATATAAAAAAATTACAGTGAATAGTATAGGCCTATTACGCGTTTGCGTTGGAGAATTTGTTTAATTATTTGCATCAATGTTTGTTCTATATCACTTATTGAAATAATCAATGTTTTTAATTTGTATATCTTGAAGAAAGAAACAATATTATGAACAGAAACAATAACTCTAATTAATTTTATAATTACCTATTATTAGAGTTATAAAAAATAACCTTAAAGATAGTTCCCAAACATCTTGTTAAGAAAGTATAATTTTGTTATTACAATAAATTACGTTTATTAGACCTTCATAGGAATGGTCTGTATATAAATAGACCCAGGATTAAGGTAGGGAAATAAAACCCCCTTGTAAAAGTACGGAGGGGATCAATCACTTCATGTATGTAGGGTAGAGTAACGCATTAGACCTACTCTCTGATGGTGTCATAAAGGCGCCATCTACAATTTACATCGCCTTGTAAGAAGAGAGATAAGAAATGTGGGATGGTAGTAATGATGGGAATTAGGTAGGAGTAAGGGAAGCACCTAATGTAACTGTGGTATAGGAATTAATTAGGGTATCCGGGACGGGGTTGCTAGTCTTAAGTAGGCCTACTCTCTGATAGTGTTATGAAGGCGCATCTACACTTTACATCGCCTTGTAAGAAGAGGGATAAGAACTATGGGATGGTAGTAAGGATGGGAATTAGGTAGGTGTAAGGAAAGGACCTAATGTAACTGTGGTATATGGATTAATTATTGGATCTCCGGGACGTGGTTGCAAGTCTTAGTAGGCCTACTCTCTGATGGTGTCATGAAGGCGCATCTACACTTTACATCGCCTTGTAAGAAGAGGGATAAGAATTATGGGATGGTAGTAAGGATGGGAATTAGGTAGGTGTAAGGAAAGGACCTAATGTAACTGTGGTATATGGATTAATTATTGGATCTCCGGGACGTGGTTGCAAGTCTTAGTAGGCCTACTCTCTGATGGTGTCATGAAGGCGCATCTACACTTTACATCGCCTTGTAAGAAGAGGGATAAGAATTATGGGATGGTAGTAAGGATGGGAATTAGGTAGGTGTAAGGAAAGGACCTAATGTAACTGTGGTATATGGATTAATTATTGGATCTCCGGGACGTGGTTGCAAGTCTTAGTAGGCCTACTCTCTGATGGTGTCATGAAGGCGCATCTACACTTTACATCGCCTTGTAAGAAGAGGGATAAGAATTATGGGATGGTAGTAAGGATGGGAATTAGGTAGGTGTAAGGAAAGGACCTAATGTAACTGTGGTATATGGATTAATTAGGGGATCTCCGGGACGTGGTTGCAAGTCTTAGTAGGCCTACTCTCTGATGGTGTCATGAAGGCGCATCTACACTTTACATCGCCTTGTAAGAAGAAGGATAAGAATTATGGGATGGTAGTAAGGATGGGAATTAGGTAGGTGTAAGGAAAGGCCCTAATGTAACTGTGGTATATGAATTAATTAGGGGATCTCCGGGACGTGGTTGCAAGTCTTAGTAGGCCTACTCTCTGATGGTAGCATGAAGGCGCATCTACACTTTACATCGCCTTGTAAGAAGAGGGATAAGAATTATGGGATGGTAGTAAGGATGGGAATTAGGTAGGTGTAAGGAAAGGACCTAATGTAACTGTGGTATATGAATTAATTAGGGGATCTCCGGGACGTGGTTGCTAGTCTTAAGTAGGCCTACTCTCTGATGGTGTCATGAAGGCGCATCTACACTTTACATCGCCTTGTAAGAAGAGGGATAAGAAATGTGGGATGGTAGTAATGATGGGAATTAGGTAGGAGTAAGGGAAGCACCTAATGTAACTGTGGTATAGGAATTAATTAGGGTATCCGGGACGGGGTTGCTAGTCTTAAGTAGGCATACTCTCTGATAGTGTCATGAAGGCGCATCTACACTTTACATCGCCTTGTAAGAAGAGGGATAAGAACTATGGGATGGTAGTAAGGATGGGAATTAGGTAGGTGTAAGGAAAGGACCTAATGTAACTGTGGTATATGAATTAATTAGGGGATCTCCGGGACGTGGTTGCTAGTCTTAAGTAGGCCTACTCTCTGATGGTGTCATGAAGGCGCATCTACACTTTACATCGCCTTGTAAGAAGAGGGATAAGAATTATGGGATGGTAGTAAGGATGGGAATTAGGTAGGTGTAAGGAAAGGACCTAATGTAACTGTGGTATATGGATTAATTAGGGGATCTCCGGGACGTGGTTGCAAGTCTTAGTAGGCCTACTCTCTGATGGTGTCATGAAGGCGCATCTACACTTTACATCGCCTTGTAAGAAGAAGGATAAGAATTATGGGATGGTAGTAAGGATGGGAATTAGGTAGGTGTAAGGAAAGGACCTAATGTAACTGTGGTATATGAATTAATTAGGGGATCTCCGGGACGTGGTTGCAAGTCTTTTAGTAGGCCTACTCTCTGATGGTGTCATAAAGGCGCCATCTACAATTTACATCGCCTTGTAAGAAGAGAGATAAGAAATGTGGGATGGTAGTAATGATGGGAATTAGGTAGGAGTAAGGGAAGCACCTAATGTAACTGTGGTATAGGAATTAATTAGGGTATCCGGGACGGGGTTGCTAGTCTTAAGTAGGCATACTCTCTGATAGTGTCATGAAGGCGCATCTACACTTTACATCGCCTTGTAAGAAGAGGGATAAGAACTATGGGATGGTAGTAAGGATGGGAATTAGGTAGGTGTAAGGAAAGGACCTAATGTAACTGTGGTATATGGATTAATTATTGGATCTCCGGGACGTGGTTGCAAGTCTTAGTAGGCCTACTCTCTGATGGTGTCATGAAGGCGCATCTACACTTTACATCGCCTTGTAAGAAGAGGGATAAGAATTATGGGATGGTAGTAAGGATGGGAATTAGGTAGGTGTAAGGAAAGGACCTAATGTAACTGTGGTATATGGATTAATTAGGGGATCTCCGGGACGTGGTTGCAAGTCTTAGTAGGCCTACTCTCTGATGGTGTCATGAAGGCGCATCTACACTTTACATCGCCTTGTAAGAAGAAGGATAAGAATTATGGGATGGTAGTAAGGATGGGAATTAGGTAGGTGTAAGGAAAGGCCCTAATGTAACTGTGGTATATGAATTAATTAGGGGATCTCCGGGACGTGGTTGCAAGTCTTAGTAGGCCTACTCTCTGATGGTAGCATGAAGGCGCATCTACACTTTACATCGCCTTGTAAGAAGAGGGATAAGAATTATGGGATGGTAGTAAGGATGGGAATTAGGTAGGTGTAAGGAAAGGACCTAATGTAACTGTGGTATATGAATTAATTAGGGGATCTCCGGGACGTGGTTGCTAGTCTTAAGTAGGCCTACTCTCTGATGGTGTCATGAAGGCGCATCTACACTTTACATCGCCTTGTAAGAAGAGGGATAAGAAATGTGGGATGGTAGTAATGATGGGAATTAGGTAGGAGTAAGGGAAGCACCTAATGTAACTGTGGTATAGGAGTAGATCTCGCCCTAGACTGGCGCGGACCCACCCCTAACTCGGCCGCTACGTAACCTAGGACTATAGGGGTAGTTTTGGATGATGCTCAAGGTCATCCCGACCGTGACCCCAGACCAAGGGGTGGTTTCGACCACGTTCAGGGGGGTAGGGGGTAGTTTTTCGAAAAAAAAAAAAAAAATCGGCCGCTACGTAACCTAGGACTATAGGGGTGGTTTCGGATGATGCTCAAGGTCGTCGTGACCCTAACCGTAGCTTTGGGGGTGGTTTTGAACACGTCTAGAGGGGTGAGGGGTAGTTTTTCGAAAAAAAAAAATAAATTTCGGCCAACTAACCTAAGCTAGCCAAATTGTATCCAACCTAACCTAACCTAAGTGTTGGGGGTGACCTCGGCTACGTTCAGGACCATACCCGGGGGATGATCCGGGGGTGGAGTGGGGGTGGGGGGTAGTTTTCGAAAAAATTTTGGAAAATCGTGTCTTGACTGAAGGGGTAAGTCTAGAGTGCAATATCGCAAAGGTAGGGGTAGTTTTACCTAGGGGTAGTTTTCACAAAAAATACGAAAATGCCGAAAATCGATCGGTTGGATCAACAGACAGTACGGGATACGTGCAGAGGCTCTTTTGGACAGTTGCGGGGGTGGTTTCACCTAGGGGTAGTTTTTAAATAAAACACGAAAATGCCGAAAATCGATCGGGTTGATCGAAAGACCGTATATGGTATGGTTAAAGTCTATTATGGACCATTGCGGGGGTGGTTTCACCTGTGGGTTGTCTTCAGAATGCCAAAAATAATAGGCGGAATAGCTCCGGTGGAGAGGGTAACTTTTGGAAAGACTAATGGTTATCTGAAGTAAGGCCTCTTAGGTAGTGTAACCCAGGAATAGCTACGGTGGAGGGGTAACTTTTGGAAAGACCTAATGGTTACCTGATGACGTATCAGCGCTCGAGCAACTCTATGCAAGTAGTAGGCTCACCCTAACTATAGTGGTCTACCCAAAATGAATCGGGTGATGAGGGGCCCAGGGTAAACGACTGCCAAACTCAAAATTTGTCTATCCTACTAAATTAATAAACAATACACTCAGCCTTTAAGTAAAGCTACACAAGAGCAGGGCTAGGATGGTTGCTATACCAACTACCAAGACAAATACCCCCACCAAGTCCTAAGTAAAGCTACCACAGAGTTAGACCTTAGGTAAAGCTAACACGGAGCAAAGCCTCGTGTAAAAGCTATCCCGAAGCCAAGCCCTAGGTAAAGTAACCCAGGAACTAGACCTCCGGTAAAGCTACCACGGAGTTAAACCTTAGGTAAAGCTAACACGGAGCAAAGCCTCGTGTAAAAGCTATCCCGAAGCCTTGCCCTAGGTAAAGTAAACCAGGAACCAGACCATCGGTAAAGTAACCCAGGAACTAGACCTCCGGTAAAGCTACCACGGAGTTAAACCTTAGGTAAAGCTAACACGGAGCAAAGCCTCGTGTAAAAGCTATCCCGAAGCCTTGCCCTAGGTAAAGTAAACCAGGAACCAGACCATCGGTAAAGCTACCACAGAGTCGGAGCTTAGGTAAAGCTACCACAGAGTTAGACCTTAGGTAAAGCTAACACGGAGCAAAGCCTCGTGTAAAGGCTATCCCGAAGCCAGGCCCTAGGTAAAGTAACCCAGGAACTAGACCTCCGGTAAAGCTACCACAGAGTTAGACCTTAGGTAAAGCTAACACGGAGCAAAGCCTCGTGTAAAAGCTATCCCGAAGCCTTGCCCTAGGTAAAGTAAACCAGGAACCAGACCATCGGTAAAGCTACCACAGAGTCGGAGCTTAGGTAAAGCTACCACAGAGTTAGACCTCAGGTAAAGCTAACACGGAGCAAAGCCTCGTGTAAAAGCTATCCCGAAGCCTTGCCCTAGGTAAAGAAACCCAGGAACCAGACCATCGGTAAAGCTACCACGGAGTCGGGGCCTAAGTAAAGCTACCATGGAGTTAGACCATAGGTAAAGCAAACACGGAGCAAGGACACAGGTAAAAGCCATCTCGAAGCCTGCCGATAGGTAAAGTAACCCAGGATTCAAGCATCAAGTGGGGGTGGCTATCAAATAATATATGAAATTACCAAAAAATGATCGGTTAGTTCAAACGACCAACGACCTAGATAGAGTTCAAATAGTCAACAAGCTGAATCAACCAATCACAACGCAGGGGCCCGGTAGGCCTACGTAAACGGTCAATGTAAGACGAGAAGGCCTATATAACGTGTTAAACCAACATATATGACAGCCCACATAATGTGTTAAACAAATATGCAAGCCTACATACATACTATGCTAGGCCGACACACTATGTCGGTAAATCACCGGCCAAAGCCTATATGAACTGAGATAGTTTCACCTCATATATCAGGCAGAACCACGGGCAGGCAACCGTATAATATGGGGAGTACTATAAGGTATAGCTAAACCAATATATACGATAGCCCACATAATGTGTTAAACAAATACGCAAGCTTGCATACATACTATGCTAGGCCTACATACATGAATCCCTAAATGCGCCTACTATGTCGGTAAATCACTGGCCACAGCCTATATGAACTGAGATAGTTTCACCTCATATATCAGGTAGAAGCTGGCAATCGTATAATATAGGAAGTACTATAAGGTACATCTACCAATGCATAACCTATCAAGCCCACGTAAAGATATAATATATCTGATGACGTACGAGCGACATGCGCACCTATAACCAGAGTGGCCTACCCCTAAATAACATAGAAGAAGTAAGGATATGGACAGATAGGAGAAGCAAGGACCTGGACCGATAAAAAGAGCAAACACCTGGACAGATAGAAGAAGCAAGGACCTGTACCGATGGAAGAAGCAAGTACATGGACTGATAGAAGAAGCAAGGACCTGGACCGATAAAAGAAACAAGCACCTGGGCAGATAGAAGAAGCAGGTACTTGGACAGATAGTAGAAGTAAGCACCAGGACAGACAGAAGAACCCAAGGCCTACATATATAATCAGAAATCAATGTAAATAATCAAATAGCCCCAATGGATATATCCTATAGCTGCAAATGTATCTAGATATAAAAGTATATATGGAGAAACACTAATAAAGAGGCCCATCACAAAACGTGAATAAATATATGTTATAAAACGATCCTAAAACGGTGCTAAACCAACATGCATGCTATCATACATATTCGTATATACCGTGTTAAGCCTACAAACGTGATAGTCCACATAATGTGTTAAACAAATATGCATGTAAACCTGCATACATACTATGCTAAGCCGACTTACATGGGCCTACTATGTCGGTAAACCGCCGGCCAAGGCCTATATGATCCAAGCTATTTTCACCTTGTCTATCAGGTAGAACCTGGCAACCGTATAATAGGGGAAGTACTATATGGTATAGCTAACAATGCATAGCCTATCACGCCCATCACGGTCAACAAATATTACAATATAAGGTAAGTCGCGCAACCTCTATACATACAGTGCTAAGCCAACATTCAGGCATATATACTATGTTAAAACAGCGTGCAATATACTCTAAATAGCCAAATATACGTTGTTAAACCAATATGCAGGTTAACCTATATACATCCCGTTACCCGCATAGGCCTATATAATATGTTAAGCCTGTATAAGTGATTGCCCTTATAGTGTGTTCAATAAATATGCGTGTAAACCAAATAAATACTCTGGTAAGCCAACATGTATGCTATCATAGATAGGCGTATATACTATGTTAGGCCTGGATACGTGATTGCCCCATATAGTGTGTTAAACAAATATGCGTGTAAACCAAATAAATACTATGCTAAGCCAACATGCATGCTATCATACTATGTTAGGCCTACATAATATGTTAAACATATATGTGTGTGCAAGCTTGCATAGATATTATGCTAAGAAGACATGGGCCTGAACACATTATATCCGGTGCATAGTTTAGCTTACGGTCATCACACACTATCCTACAAGCTGCCCACAAAATACCTGATACATAGCCCGGATAATCATTAACACATAGTAGGCCCCAACACATAATATCCGGTGCATAGCCTAGCTAAATAAGCATAAACTCCCCAAAATTGGCATATCAATTATGTATGGTCTAGATATAGTCACACATGTCATTTCAAAAGGCAGCTGGAAAGAAACACTAGCCTGGCTAATCATTAACACATAGTAGGCCCCAACACATAATCTCCAGTGCATAGCCAGGCTAATGTTCATCATGTAGTACCCAATGCATAGCTTGAGTATGGTTTAACAAACAGTGTCCAAAGCATAGCTTGACTATGATTATCACATGAGTAGGTTGATTACAAACTAACACATAATAATCATTGCATAGTCTGGTTAATGGTTATTAAATAGTACCCGTTGCATAGCTAGGCTAATGATTAACACATAGTACCCGATGCATAGTCTGACTAGGGTAAACACATGGTATCCGAGGTATAGATTGACTAATGGTTAACACATGGTATACAAAGCATAGCTAGGCTAGCGAATAACTAGTGGTTAGTTTGACTATGGATAACACACACAGTATCCGATGCGTAGCTAACGGATAACACATAGTAACCTATGCTTAGCCTGACTAGGGCTAACACATATCCGATGAATGGCTCGACTAAGGCCAACACACAGTATCCGATGCACAACTTAGGATCGAATATGACGTCATCCAGGGCGGAGATGGTGGCTATGTTGATACCGTGATGGACAGTGTAGGCTAGATCAAATAACCAGCGTTTCAACCAAACTACTGTCTTACGCTAAGTTTAACCAACCAACATACGCGAAGTTCAAACGAACAGCATTGACACCAAGTCCAAATAGGCTATGGCGGCTATGCCCAGATCAACGTATCAGCTAATCAAAATGAAAAACTTACGCTAATCAGCCAACATCTACACCGAAGTCAAATGGGTTATGGTTAGCGAAGGCACTGGCAAAAGCTTTAAGCCCTAGACATAATTATAGCTATCAACGCATACCAAAATAGCTATGCAGAAACCGTCAAGGCCATTACACATATTGTCCAGGTATGTTCTCCATCAAACCGATACTTTAGACACCATCTCTGTAAAACAGCTAACAAATTATACTCTACCACAATAGGTATGTCAAAACTGTTACCGGCTCATAATCTAAGACAGTGGTTACGTAACGCCCTTTATCAATTTAAGACCTTAAGCGATATCTTCGTAAAGACAGCCACAATAGTTACGTTAGAGCTACCGCTGCTCACCCTACCATAATAGCTACGTACAGACGGTTAATATTGTATAACCTATCACAAGACTTATGTAAAAACAGCTAGGCATAACCTGTCACACAATAACTGCGTAAAGGCAGCTAACAATGCCTACCCCATTAAAATAGCTACGAAAAGATAACAACCAATACATAACTTATCATAATAGCTATGTAAAGACAGCTAAAGATGCATAACCTAACTCAGTAATGATTGCTATTAAATAATGAACCATTACATTAGCTACGTAAAAACAGTTATCGATCCGTGACCAAGATAATACTTACGTAAGATCTATATCAGTGCTAAGACAATAGCTCCGTAAGGAAAACCTACCACTTCATGAACTACGACAACAGCAAGGTGTGGACGGCTACCAATACATTACTTATCACAGCTACCAACACATAACTCGTCACACTAGCTAAGTAAATAGCGCGACGATTGAATAGCCTATCACACAGGCCAAATGAGGGTCACTAACTAAACCATCACAATATCTCTGTACATGGCAGATGGCGTGATGATCCTCATCTTTATCGCACACCTAACAGTAGGTTAGAAGCACTCTGGCTAGCTTAGGTTAGCGGGTTGAAAATAATTTTTCTAAAAACAACCCCTCTAGACGTGGTTGAACACCCAACCGTAGGTTAGGTTAGAAGCACTCTGGCTAGCTTAGGTTAGTGGGTTGAAAATAATTTTTTTCTAAAAACTACCCCTCTAGACGTGGTTGAACCCTCCCCCAAGGCTACGATCAAGGTCACATCGACCGCCTGCATCATCCAAAACCACCCCTAACTTCTACAACCACATGTCAGTGATGCCCGTGATGGAGATACGACCAACCTTTGAAAGTTAGGGGTGGTTTTGGATGATGCAGGCGGTCGATGTGACCTTGATCGTAGCCTTGGGGAGGGTTCAACCACGTCTAGAGGGGTAGTTTTTAGGAAAAATTATTTTCAACCCACTAACCTAAGCTAGCCAGAGTGCTTCTAACCTAACCTACTGTTGGGTGTTCGACCACGTCTAGAGGGGTAGTTTTTAGAAAAAATTATTTTCAACCCGCTAACCTAAGCTAGCCAGAGTGCTTCTAACCTAACCTACTGTTATGTGTGCGATAAAGATGAGGATCATCACGCCATCTGCCATGTACAGAGATATTGTGATGGTTTAGTTAGTGACCCTCAATTAGCCTGTGTGATAGGCTATTCAATCGTAGCGCTATTTACTTAGCTAGTGTGACGAGTTATGTGTTGGTAGCTGTGATAAGTAATGTATTGGTAGCCGTCCACACCTTGCTGTTGTCGTAGTTCATGAAGTGGTAGGTTTTCCTTACGGAGCTATTGTCTTAGCACTGATATAGATCTTACGTAAGTATTATCTTGGTCACGGATCGATAACTGTTTTTACGTGGCTAATGTAATAGTTCATTATTTAATAGCAATCATTACTGAGTTAGGTTATGCATCTTTAGCTGTCTTTACATAGCTATTATGATAAGTTATGTATTGGTTGTTATCTTTTCGTAGCTATTTTAATGGGGTAGGCATTTTTAGCTGCCTTTACGCATTTATTGTCTTTACATAGCTAATATGATAGGGTATGTATTGGATGTTATCTTTTCGTAGCTATTTTAATGGGGTAGGCCTTGTTGGCTGCCTTTACGCAGTTATTGTGTGACAGGTTATGCATAGCTGTTTTTACATAAGTCTTGTGATAGGTTATACAATATTAACCGTCTGTACGTGGCTATTATGGTAGGGTGAGCAGCGGTGGGTCTAACGTAACTATTGTGATATAGTATGGATTGGTAGCTGTCTTTACGAAGATATCTCTTAAGGTCTTAAATTGATAAAGGGCGTTACGTAACCACTGTCTTAGATTATGAGCCGGTAACAGTTTTGACATACCTATTGTGGTGGAGTATAATTTGTTAGCTGTTTTACAGAGATGGTGTCTAAAGTCTCGGTTTGATGGAGAACATACCTGGACAATATGTGTAATGGCCTTGACGGTTTCTGCATGGCTATTTTGGTATGCGTTGATTTTAGCATGGCTATTTTGATATGCTATAATTATGTCTAAGGCTTAAAGCTTTTGCCAGTGCCTTCGCTAACCATAACCCATTTGACCTCGGTGTAGATGTTGGTTGATTAGCGTAAGTTTTTCATTTTGATTAGCTGATACGTTGATCTGGGCATAGCCGCCATAGCCTATTTGGACTTGGTGTCAATGCTGTTCGTTTGAACTTCACGTATGTTGGTTGATTAAACTACGCGTATGACAGTAGTTTAGTTGAAACGTTGGTTATTTGATCTAGCCTACACTGGCCATCACGGTATCAACATAGCCACCATCTCCGCCCTGGATGACGTCATATTCGATCCTAAGTTGTGCATCGGATACTGTGTGTTGGCCTTAGTCGAGCCATTCATCGGGTACTATGTGTTAGCCCTAGTCAGGCTAGGCATAGGTTACTATGTGTTATCCATTAGCTAAGCTATGCATCGGACACTGTGTGTGTGTTAACCATAGTCAAACTAACCATTAGTTATTCACTAGCCTAGTTATGCTTTGGATACCATGTGTTAACCAGTAGTCATTCTATACCTCGGATACTATGTGCTAGCCATTGTCGGGCTATGCATCGTTTGTCGGGCTATGTATTTGATTCCAGGATTGGTGTCTGTTGTCAGGCTAGGTATCTATTGTCTAGTTATGTATCATTTGTCTAGCTATGTAGGCTATGGTCAGGCTAGGTATCTGTTATCAGGCAATGTAGGCTATGATCATGCTAGGTATCTGTTGTCAGGGTGCTGGTTACTCTTGCATCACCATAGATCTGTGTCTATGGATAACCGGCTTAGCATAGTATGTGGGTTTACATAGATAACACAGAATGTAGGCTAACTATATACATTACCCAAGCCATGCATTGGATACTTTATGTTAATCATTAGCATTGGCTGTGTTAACCATTAGTCAGGCTACACATCAGATAATATGTGATATTCCATAGCCAGGCTCAGCATCGGCTACTATGTGCTAAGCATTAGCGAGGCTATGCACCGGATATTATGTGTTGGGGCATACTCAAGCTACTTATCGGATACTATATGTTAACCCATCGTCGGGCTATGCATCGGATACTATGTGTTAATGATTAGTCTAGCTATGTGTCGGGTATTATGTGGGCAGGTTGTAGTCAGGCTACTGTGTGATAACCATTAGCTAAACTATACACTGGATATAATGTGTAGGCCCGTGTCTTCTTAGCATAATATGCATGCAGGCTTACACACATGTTTGTTTAACGCAGTATGTAGACCTAACATAGTATATACGCCTATCAATGATAGCATGCGTGTTGGGTTACCATAGTATTTATTCGGTTTACACGCATATTTGTTTAACAGCGTATATACAGCTATTTAGAGTATATTGCATGCTGGTTTAACATATTATATACCAGGCTAGTGTTTCTTTCCAGCCGACTTTTGAAATGACATGTGTGATTGTATCTAGACCATACATAATTGATAAGCCAATTTTGGGGAGTTTATGCTTATTTAGCGAGGCTATGCACCGGATATTATGTGTTGGGTCATACTATGTGTTAATGATTAGCCAAGCTATGTATCAGGTATTATGTGGTAATTTGAGGGCCGCTTTTAGGATAGTGTGTGATAGCCCTTTAGCTAAACTATGCATTGGATATAATTTGTAGGCCCTTGTCGGCTTACATACATGTTTGTTTAACGCAGTATGTAGGCCTAACATAGTATATACGCCTATCTATTATAGCACGGATATTGGCTTGGCGTATTTATGTGGGTTTACACGCATATTTGTTTAACAGCTTATATATGGCTATTTAGAGTATATTGCATGCTGGTTTAACATAGTATATAAGCCTATGTAGGATAGCATCCATGTTGGTTAGCATAGTATTTATGTGGGTTTACACGCATATCTGTTTAGCACAGGCTTAGCATATTATTTATGTAGGTTTTACAAGCATATTTGTTTAACACACTATATAAGCTATCATTCATCCTGGCTTAAGATAGGCCTATGCGGGTAACGGGGGATATTTGCCTAATACAGGATGTATATAGGTTAACCTGCATATTGGTTTAACAGCGTATATATGGCTATTTAGAGTATATTGCATGCTGGTTTAACATAGTATATATGCCTATATTGGTTAGCATTGTATGTATATAGGTTGCGTACATTTTTTAAATTATATTGTAATATTTGTTGACCGTCATAGGCGTGATAGGTTATGCATTGTTAGCTATACCATATAGTACTTCCCTTATTATACGGTTGCCTGGCTCTACCTGATAGACGAGGTGTAAATGTGTGTCAGGCTTAGATCATATAGGCTTTGACCAGTGGTTTACCGACATAGCAGGCCTATGTATGGATTCATGTAAGTCGGCTTGGCATAGTATGTGTGCAGGTTTACACGCATATTTGTTTAACATATTATGTGTGCTATCACGTATGTAGGCTTAACAGGCCTATGTATGATAGCATGCATGATGGCTTAGCATCGTTTTATAACATATATTTATTCACGTTTTGTGATAGGCCTCGTTATTAGTGTTTCTCCATATATACCTTTATATCTAGATACATTTACAGCTATAGGATATATCCATTGAGGCTATTTGATTATTTACATTGATTTCTGATTATATATATGTAGGCCCTGGTATGCCAATAGTACATAGTAAGTTGATACAGTAATCAAAACATATACACGTGCCTAGATTCACAACTACACAGCCGTGCGGGTTTTAAGCTTGCTATAGCGGTCACCGGCCGTCGTTGCGGTTTTTAGATAATGCGTTATCGCTGCAAGTCTGTACATGTCCAGCACACGGTCAGGCGTATTCCCTCACACGATAAGGCCTTGTTGCACTGTTTATTTTTTTTCACCTTTAGAGGTGGGCAATACTAGATACCTCTGTAGCGGCACCTTGTTCGGGTATGTTTTTAGATTATTTATATGTGTATATACCGTGGGACGCTGGCTCGTCAGGGATCGCCTTTGGGTGAGTAGCCCATCTAATACTGTGTTGTTTACTAGTTTGGCATTCATACACTGGTTTACAGACATAGTAGGCCCATGTATGTCGGCTTAGCATAGTATGTAGGCTTACATATTTGTTTAACACATTATGTGGGTTATCATATATATATTGGCTTAACACGGTATATAGGCCTTCACGTCTTACAGCGACCGTTTGCGTAGACCCACCGGGCCCTTGCTTTGTGATTGGTCGATTCAACTTGTTGTCTAATTGGACTCGGTGTATAATTGTTGTTCGATTATAATTAGCGTTTAGTTGAATCGTTGGTCATTTGATCTAACTGATCATTTTTTGACAATTTCATATATTATTTGATAACCACCCCCACTTAATGCCTGAATCCTGGGTTACTTTACCTAAAGGCTGGCTTCGGGATGGCTTTTACCTGAGGCCTTGCTCTGTGTTAGCTTTACCTAAGGCCCGGCTGCAGGGTGGCCTTACCTCAAGCACGGCTTCAGGGTGAGTTTACCTAAGGCCAGGTTCCAGGGGTTACCTTGGGCATGGCTTCGGATTGGGTTTAACCGAGACCGTGCTCCGTGTTAGTTTTACTTAAGGCCTGGCTCCTGGCTGGCTTTACCTCGAGCACGACTCCGTGTTAGCTTTACCTAAGGCCTAGCTGCTGGGTGGCTGGGCTTGGATTGGCTTTAACCGAGGCCGTGCTCCATATTGGCTCTACCTTGGCGGCTTTAACTAATGCCTGGGTGACTTTTACCTAGGTCACCGATCATTTTTGGCAATCTAAAAACAGGTTAAACCACCCCCACAGCCCACCAAGATGGGCTTTAACCATACCATATACGGTCATTTGATCCGTCCGATCGATTTTTGGCAATTTCATATTTTTTGTAAATGCTACCCCTAGGTGAACCACCCCCGCAACGGTCTAAAGGGGCCTCTGCACGTATCCCGTACTGTCTGTTGATCCAGCCGATCGATTTTCGGCGATTTCGTATTTTTTGTAAAAACTACCCCTAGGTGCAACTACCCCTACCGACGCAATAATACACTCTAGACACACCCTATCGGTCAAGACACGTTTTTCCAAATTTTTTTCGAAAACTACCCCCCACCCCCAATCCACCCCCGGAGCTACCCCCGGAGATGGTCCTGAACGTAGCCGAGGTCACCCCCAACACTTAGGTTAGGTTAGGTTAGATCCATTTTGGCTGGCTTAGGTTAGTTGGTTGGAATTAGTTTTTTCCATTTACCGCCCATCTAGGGATGGTCAGAACGACCCTTAGGGGTTGGGTGAGGGTAGGCGTCAGGCCTCTGCAACATCCAAAACTACCCCTATAGTCCTAGGTTACGTAGCGGCCGAGTTAGGTTAAAATAAAAATTTTTTCGAAAAACTACCCCCCACCCCTCTAGACGTGGTCGAAACCACCCCCAAAACTACGGTCAGGGTCAGGACGTCGGCCCGCATCATCCGAAACTACCCCTATACTCCTAGGTTACGTAGCGGCCGATTTTTTTTTTTTTTTTTTCGAAAAACTACCCCCTACCCCCCTGAACGTGGTCGAAACCACCCCCGGGTCTGGGGTCAAGGTCGGGATGGCCTAGAGCATCATCCAAAACTACCCCTATAGTCCTAGGTTACGTAGCGGCCAGGTTAGGGGTGGGTCCGCGCCAAACTATCACACTTCCTACTTATAGGAATTAATTAGGGTATCCGGGACGGGGTTGCTAGTCTTAAGTAGGCATACTCTCTGATAGTGTCATGAAGGCGCATCTACACTTTACATCGCCTTGTAAGAAGAGGGATAAGAACTATGGGATGGTAGTAAGGATGGGAATTAGGTAGGTGTAAGGAAAGGACCTAATGTAACTGTGGTATATGAATTAATTAGGGGATCTCCGGGACGTGGTTGCTAGTCTTAAGTAGGCCTACTCTCTGATGGTGTCATGAAGGCGCATCTACACTTTACATCGCCTTGTAAGAAGAGGGATAAGAATTATGGGATGGTAGTAAGGATGGGAATTAGGTAGGTGTAAGGAAAGGACCTAATGTAACTGTGGTATATGGATTAATTAGGGGATCTCCGGGACGTGGTTGCAAGTCTTAGTAGGCCTACTCTCTGATGGTAGCATGAAGGCGCATCTACACTTTACATCGCCTTGTAAGAAGAGGGGTAAGAATTATGGGATGGTAGTAAGGATGGGAAATAGGTAGGTGTAAGGAAAGGACCTAATGTAACTGTGGTATATGGATTAATTAGGGGATTGCCGGGACGTGGTTGCAAGTCTTAGTAGGCCTACTCTCTGATGGTGTCATGAAGGCGCATCTACACTTTACATCGCCTTGTAAGAAGAGGGATAAGAATTATGGGATGGTAGTAAGGATGGGAATTAGGTAGGTAAAAGGAAAGGACCTAATGTAACTGTGGTATATGGATTAATTAGGGGATCTCCGGGACGTGGTTGCAAGTCTTAGTAGGCCTACTCTCTGATGGTGTCATGAAGGCGCATCTACACTTTACATCGCCTTGTAAGAAGAGGGATAAGAATTATGGGATGGTAGTAAGGATGGGAATTAGGTAGGTGTAAGGAAAGGACCTAATGTAACTGTGGTATATGGATTAATTAGGGGATCTCCGGGACGTGGTTGCAAGTCTTAGTAGGCCTACTCTCTGATGGTGTCATGAAGGCGCATCTACACTTTACATCGCCTTGTAAGAAGAGGGATAAGAATTATGGGATGGTAGTAAGGATGGGAATTAGGTAGGTGTAAGGAAAGGACCTAATGTAACTGTGGTATATGGATTAATTAGGGGATGTCCGGGACGTGGTTGCAAGTCTTAGTAGGCCTACTCTCTGATGGTGGCATGAAGGCGCATCTACACTTTACATCGCCTTGTAAGAAGAGGGATAAGAATTATGGGATAGTAGTAAGGATGGGAATTAGGTAGGTGTAAGGAAAGGACCTAATGTAACTGTGGTATATGGATTAATTAGGGGATTGCCGGGATGGGGTTGATAGTCTAAAGGTGGCCTACTTTTAATAAGGGATAAGAGAGCCTGTGTAATCGTACCTAGGTTACTTATAACTTAAATTGGTTCCGAAGGCAATGGGATCATATTACTAATTTGATAATGAATTAATTTCCTTTCTTTTGTTAATTGTACTACCTACGATGGGCGAAACGTGATAATTCTCCATTGAAGTCAATATGCTGAACAAGCAATATTTTAACATCAACATTTTATCTTTAAAAACGAGGAATATTCTTTCATAAGCTAAGTGAAGCCGAGTCCATATCATTACAATAAAATCAGCGACAGGTTTCATAAGTGGTCGGATATTTTCAAATCAATGTTTTTTCAAGATATTAAAAGAAGGTATATGCTTTAATGGTTATGAGGTAATCGACACTTTTTTCCCATAACGAAGGAAATGGTAGTAATCAAGTGACAGTTTGCTGTGGAATAACACGTGATTTATGTTAATATAGTGTCATTGTTAAGTAACCCTTAACTATAGACCTGACTATATGAAGTGATCATTTAATAACTGAATGGCGCATTGTCACAACAATAACTGACAAGCTGAATTTGACGTAGCGATTGTGTTAAATACCTCACACCATTTACCTAAAACATATTAAGATTAACACTCAAGGTTAAGAAATCGCAGAGACTAATTTGAATAGTTCGATTTAACAAACCTGAATAGAAATACATTTTTTTAAATTTACATTTTAAATAAATATAAATAATTGTAAAGATATTTTCACCATATTTTTAGGTTTATAAGTATGACGACCTTCAAGTTTAAGGCATCATGATAATTGAAAGAACTTAATGACTTCATTATTTTTGAAAAATTATGCATAATTTTAACCTCTTTTATTAAACTCATGGATTAAAAAATCGTTTTCTTGTCCAAAAGTATAGCAAGGACAAAAATTCATGATTTTTGGTGACTGTTTCCGAAGAATATAATTTTATTTTATGAGGTAATATAATTCAAAATGTATCTTAGCTTCTCATGGTGTTCACAGTGTATCGGTATAGTTCATAGTTTTCTATATATTCATTTTTACACGCAATAGGTGTCTTGAGGTTATTTGTGTTAAACTTAAATAATTGATAAATTGTAATCTTATAACCTAATTTGATATCGTGTAATATATCTTTCAAGATTACCTAAAACCATCTTATCTTAATCACCTATATATTTAGAGTCCAAATTGTTTATACAAATTCGTTTTTGTCCTAAAAATTGCCTATTATAGGCTACATTTTTTTGGTAAATTATTTGGGGAAAATAATTGGTTGCCCATAGCCATAATAGAATTGTTTTACTGTAAAATGTTGATATTTTATTTAAGAACTGGAAGATTAGAAAAAACTAATATATTATTATTTATTCGTATTTAAAAATTGTAGATAATATAGAATAAAATAGGGGGAATATTATTTATAGATATTAGCACTATAGTTTGGCCTAATAGTGGCTAAAAGTGGTTTGGATCCTACTTGACCTTAAAATAAATGCTTCAAGTGTTAATATTAACTTCAACCGTTAATATTAGGCCTACTTTAACTAAATAGTTGCTTTCAATTTAGAAATAAAATAAAATATTATGAACCCTGGCTAACAATAGCATATTCTCTATATTGTCCTCTCATAATGAATGGTGTATAGACTTCTTTATAAACACACTACAACTGTAAACTGACGTCACAAACAGGACAAATTAGGTGATATTTTCTCAGAAAACAAAACAAAGATGCAACAGCGAGACATTTTAAATAGTATAGAGATATATTACAAGTCAATACACGTTTAACTCGGTAAAGATTTTTATTACGTAATAAATTATTTAAGTGCTTTGTAATTACTTAATGACTACGTTAACATTTAATAGTGTGTCAATGGAGTGTTGATCATTTGATTCATTTGTCTGCGTAGCCTTTGTAGTAAATCATATTAGCCTAATAATTATATTTATTTATGCTCGCATAATTTATCTTTGAGACATTTAGATAACGATGTAATTTATATTTGTCGCGAGAGAGACAAATGATATTAATATTAAGTTAACTAGAGCTTAGCTAGTGAGAACAACTCACAACGGTAAGAATTCAAACAGTTAACTATAAATTTCACTACACTCTAGTTTGTTAAAACAACCACACTAGTTTATTAAAACAACCACACTAGTTTATTAAAACAACCTCACTAGTTTATTAAAACAACCACACTAGTTTATTAAAACAACCACACTAGTTTATTAAAACAACCACACTAGTTTATTAAAACAACCACACTAGTTTATTAAAACAACCACACTAGTTTATTAAAACAACCACACTAGTTTATTAAAACAACCACACTAGTTTATTAAAACAACCACACTAGTTTATTAAAACAACCACACTAGTTTATTAAAACAACCACACTAGTTTATTAAAACAACCACACTAGTTTATTAAAACAACCGCACTAGTTTATTAAAACAACCACACTAGTTTATTAAAACAACCACACTAGTTTATTAAAACAACCACACTAGTTTATTAAAACAACCTCACTAGTTTATTAAAACAACCACACTAGTTTATTAAAACAACCACACTAGTTTATTAAAACAACCACACTAGTTTATTAAAACAACCACACTAGTTTATTAAAACAACCTCACTAGTTTTGACTACTGGTTTAGCTACTACTGATGAAGGCTACATTATCATCGAAATTAGTCTGGTTGTTTTAATAAAATAGAGTGCTTTAATAAACTAATGTGCAGTGAGATTTAGAGTTAATTGTTTTAATTTTTACCGTTGTAATATTAATATTATTTTAGGATCTTTCAGTTTAGTTTGCATTAAAATTGTTTACTTAAAAATATAGAATAAAGAAGTAATAAAACCTCACAATCACAGCGATAATTGAAATATTGATGCATAAGTTTATTTTACGTTGTTTATAAAAAAAGAACTACATGGGAGCGTCATCACTTAGGAATTCACACGAAAACTTATACTAATAATCTGGCGACGACTTTGTGCTGCAGATTTCCAAATGCAAAACATAGCGATTAACCAAAACAGCTATTTTGGCCTTTGCATAGCGTTCATTTATCGTTTAAGTTTGAATCCTGTTCAAATGTTGTTTCCTATATATTCAGAGATATCATATGTTTGAATAAATTATGTGTTACCGTATGATTTCGCAAAACAGCTGTTTATATTACTTATAGGTAATGTTAGTTTCTGCTTTATACATTAGCTGTACAATTATATATTTGCTAATGGTAAATATCTAATACACTAAGTTAATTAAGACAAGCTGTATTTAATAATTAATAAGTTTATTTTGATCTAAAAAGTATATAAATATGATAAATTGTAAGATTTAATTTAAAAATGTAAAGCTTTAGCAATAATTGAGGTTATGTCAGTTTTGTCTTTCTTTAGGGTATTGGAATATATAATAAATGTCTAAACAAATGTAGGTATTAAAGAACATAATTAGGTATATGATTTTATTTTATAAATCAAATTATTTTAAGCTAGTCTTCTCTCTAGTGCGGAAGACACACATCTGTCTGTAATTATATATGACCCTAACAACATTAACATTTTCAGGGTATTTACCCGAAGGGTAATATCAGTATAAATCTATATATGTATGTACCCTAGGTGGTATTGTATACCTCAATAAAAATAAATAAGTATAGCTGTATAAAGGATCAAAGCCATAACCTACCAATGGCTTTGAAAAAAATGAGAAATAATTATAAAACCTAAAGAAAGACAAATAACTAAAGATTTATTCGAGGTATAATTCATAATTCCCTATAAACTTTAACTAAACATTTATTTTCAGTTTTGAGTATAGCTTTTTAATTTGTCGTGTCACCAAACATTTATTTTCAGTTTTGAGTATAGCTTTTTAATTTGTCGTGTCACCAAACATTTATTTTCAGTTTTGAGTATAGCTTTTTAATTTGTCGTGTCACCAAACATTTATTTTTGACAGATTGGTAATTCTTTTACATTTTTCGTGTAAAAATTGTGAATATTTTTTTAAATATATATTATTAAAATGTATCATTATATTATTAAGATTAAAATATATAATTATATTGTAAATATAAGAAGTTTAATAACTAAAGAGCTTTAATTTATAATAAAATATTTTTAAAATTATTTGATTAGAACATAATTAAAATCCAACATTGGCCTTTACTTTTAGTTGCTCTAATTTTTTTTTTACATCTATGTTCTTTTAATTACAGTTTTTATGGTATTAGTATTTATTAGAAACTGGTAAAATAAATATTGAATAAATTTGATAATTTATTTTATAAGTGACAAATCGATATAATTATTCTTTTTATACTTTTACATATAGTTACGATTTTGGTGAGGAGACTTTGGTTTTAGTTTTCTTGGAGGGAAGTATTTTAGTTATGTTCATAATATATAAGGTGATTTTAAAAAAATAAAAGATAATTTTTATCTTAGTTTCTTAAATTGCAGATGTGATTATTGCCATTTCAAACAAATCCTATTTTAGTAAAGGCTTATACAAAAATTAGAAAATAAAATCAACGATTCCAACTCTAAACAAATTACTCAATAATTGTTGTTTACAGTGCTCTCGCTGTGCCACAGCTCATATTTTAAAGGAAAACATATTTACGAATAAATTATTTAAATTTGGAACATTGATTTTTTTATTATTTAATTTCTTAATTTCAATTAACATACGTTTAGGCAAAATTCGAACTTACTCGGAATTTTTCTTTAAGGTGAGTCAGATCCC
>JBAIZL010000002.1:227988642-228061142 GCA_036971475.1 Prosapia bicincta | reverse complement strand
TTTAATAATACATCTTCAATTTAGGTAGATTAACATTAACTGGATAGTTGGAAATAAAAATAACACAATATTTGAAAAAGTTTGAAAATTTTAATACGGGGAATTGCACGATTAGATTCTGTAGTCCCAAAGATAAAAAAGCCTTTACATGAAAGAAATCATTGTCTTTCACACTTCCCCAGTGTTTGAAAAAGTCGAGTTAGTCAAGAAGAGCAATTCAAATGAGTGGTCTTGGTAACAAATTCAAGGAAACCTGGGCAATTAGAACTTATACACACAAAAGATATTCGCCTGTCTATATTTAACAATATCTTTAAAATTGCTTTGTATTGATATGAAAGATTTTTCTACCTAATGTGAGTATTTTATAACTTGTTTAACATAAAGTACACACAAATATTTTTCGAATAAAAGTTATTTTAACAAAAAATACAATATCTATGTTTATCAATAAGAAAAAAACATACCCTAAATTTATGAAGGAACTAGTTACAAAAAAATTAAAACTCGTACAAATATATTTTATAACATTTTAACACTGAATTTGTAAAACCTTGTAAAAGTATAAGTTAGGCCTACTAGGTCTACTAATGTTAAACAAATGTTTAACTAAATCAGAAATAAGCTAATTTGAGTGAGAGGATAATGTTTTCCTTAAACCAACATACTTAAGTAATGTGTGATCTATTATTATTTCTAGGATATATTCGATTGAATTTTTTTATCACTTTTGTTGTACTTTCTTAATTGTACTTTAACCAATTTAAATTCAGAATGCTGACTCATCTTCCTGGTCGATCCAGCTTTCTATCGTTCCATTCCCAGTTGTCAGATAATAAGATTTCTTTCAGACATGGTGTTACGAATTCCATCTGACTGCTCCATTTTTTGTCGACCGCTAACGCGCCGTGTTTCAAGAACTTGAAACATTCTTTGAACCTAACTATTTAGGAATTTTCTTGGTTCTATGATATTACTTTTTAAAATTTACCAGTCAAATGAGATTGTCTTTGTATTTTTATTTTTGTTTGGAATATTTGTTAAGTATCAGTTCCGAGATTTCAACAAATAAACCACACACTTATCCTACATTCTTCTATTGTTTTCGTTAAACAAGGGAATTGAAAAGACCTTAACGCCGACGTAAATGGCATTCAGCTCAACCAAAGAATTGTAAATCAGCGCATTTCCTTGCACGGCCCTTAAAGCATGACCACTGTTGTAGGAAGTGGACTTGACAATCCGCATAAATTATGTTAAGCAGTACATTGACTCTCATAAACGAGTAAACAAAAGCTTTAGGGTCCGACAACCCTTTAGGGTGTGACGTGTAAAAAGGGAAACTACCCCTGATAAACAAAAACGAAAGTGTTCTGGTATTTATTACCCACCCATCTGCATATTTCCTGAAAGCCGAGAAAAGGGCCGACGTTATATTTAGAGTATGTTTTGGCTTTGAGGAAGACGGGGTGGAGTGAGTGGTGAATAGTGAATTTGATAACTAGAGGTAATGGCAGATTATTCAAACTTTATTTAATATCTTTGAATTTAAAATACGTTCCTGGTAGGAACACAATTTTCTATATAAAAGCTCTAGCCACACTTGTTGATAAACATTATTTTGTTCTTAAGATTTATCAATACATTTTCGTTTACAATATGCATTAATTGAACAGTATCCAACGATTTCCACATTCCCCGAGATTCTTTTGTCTAACTTGTTTATTTAGTTTCAGCTACAATGATTTTACTTGGGGTTTAGTTAACATTTTTATTAGCCTCCTTGTTAAAGCAAAAAATTATTTTTCTAATTATCAAGCTACATATTGTGTTATATGTTGTCGACTATTTTTGATTAATAGTCTTAAAAGGACAAATCTTAAAAAAACCTCCTTTCTATAAAACCTTTTTCTAAACCTCCAAATGTTGATAAAAATACTTACAATTTTATTTAAAAAGATATTTTTAGCACAATTAGTGATTATGGTTTATTATATCATTTTACGAAATATTCATAACATTTTTGAGCTATGCTAAAACAAAAATTTAGAAATCTAAAATGTAACAAATAGAAATATTAGCCTAATCTTTAGAAATTATTTCTGTGTGTATTATTTCTTCAGAAATAGATAAACGAAGGCTCCTGTTTATAAATAAATTAATCTATGTAAGTAAAAAGATGTTTATTTTCCTCAATACAAATCCAGGGAGGAACATAAAAGTCTATGCTCTCTGCTTCTTCTGTATTACAGAGACTGTCTTGAACAAACTTTGTATTACTCAACATATGCTGTACTATATTTAATGAAAGTAGTGTATGCATGTAGGCTATTTTACTTATTTGAACAATTATAATTTAAATAATATTTTACTGTATAGTTATAATTAATTAGGAAACATTTTACACTGTAGGCTTATGTGTTGTTATGAAGGGATTCGTGGTTGTAGATGTCGAAAAAATAAAGGATGATGTAAGTAAAAAACTAATAATTCAATTAAGATTTGTCCTTATGCCTATTAGAATTGACCTTTCAATTAGAAAGTGGTCGAGGATAGGAAATTTAATAAGTAAATTATAGCCTATAGCTATAGAATAATAGCACTCACAATCAGTAAGCGAAATAAGTTGTTCCGAAATAAATGTTTTTGAAAATTTTTGTTGTGATTAAAAATTGGAGTAAATGGAAGAAATATTCAGTTTCAGTTTAAAAAAATAATATAACTAATTTAAAAAGTGTAAGCTGTATAGGTTTTAGGACAAGCTGTTAGGATTATAAGTTTAAATAAGATCAATACAGTAGGCAATAACCTCAAAACTTAACGTAACCTATTTCTGTCAGAAGTTCTATCACGTGTATCCGATTTAGTTTTGGGAGTTTTTTATTTCATGAAATACAATATAAAGAACATTGAGTTAATTTTGCAATATAAATAATGAAAATAATAATAGCAAAACAACCAATAAAAAAGTTACCAAATATTAAAATCTTTCTTATATAACTCCAAGGTAAATTTCAGCTAGCTTCTTCATTACTTATTCTTGATTCATTTCTGTGGTGAAGGGGATTATTGTCAAATGTTTTATTTCTTTCATGAAATTGAAATTTTCTATCAATTTAATGAGTGTAAGAATAATTATTATTCAGACAACAATATAAAATATTGCAACATATTTTTAAAGATAAATAATGTGTCTATCTTAGAAAGGTCAGACCTGATAAATCTGATATATGTACCTGTTGCTAGTTTCCTCAAAACCAACATTGTTCAAATTAAAAGCTAGCATGAGTTTTATGGGTTTGTAATGAGGGTCTATCCAAGACTACAAACCAAGTCAAACCAAAGGACAAATTAACTACTAATGTAGAATAACAAAAGCAAGACTAATGATTAAGTAAACGTTTTACAATGTTATATCTAACTTAATGTGTTATGAGTTTATGTGTTAATTTACGTTTAGTTTTAAATTTTGAAATATATTCTTACAAACATAATAATTATAGAATGATTTAAAAAAAACTAACAACGATATGAAGAGTAAAAATCTCGGCAAAATGTAACCGAAAGTATCGATTTTGAAAAATGAGTGTAGGCCTACCAGTATGGAGTTCCACTTAATGATTTTATAACTTCTGTTGTTGTTTTTTAAAGGTAGTGTCTGTATAAATTTCTGTAGACTCTGAATATAAATTTCTAAATTTATGTTAAGCACCTTAGACGTTGATCCCAAGGTCTTTGTGTGAAATTTGTATGAAATTTATTAAAGATATCGAAAGAATCTTATTTGGTGGGCCTAAATGCACTCTAGAGATATACTCTACCAGTTCCATGCGATGATAACCTTTAAAGCTTTTTGAGACTTATTTTTTACAACGATTTACTCTTTATTAAAATCCTGTAATAACACTTTTAAAATTTAAAAATATGGTCTTCTTATAATGTCGCTACAGAGATAAAACCTTGAAATAACAGCTGCTGAACACTTTCACGGCCCTTCTTTGTACAAGTTTACTTCAACGTTTAGAAATTTCCAATTTAAATTCACCTTCAGCTTGTTGCAATTCCATTGTTCTTGGTAAAACTGAACTATTACTTGAGATTCCTAGAAGTAAGGGCTATTTTGCTCTCAGATTATAGGCAGCCTGTTCGGTATACGTAGCTAGATGTACCACGCTTTGGGACAAGATGTGTTTCTGCTGATTTAAAGAAAAAATTTTATAACTACAGATTTGCCTACATACGAATTTTGTTACTTGTAATTTTTTAAATTTTTGTAACCATTATTAATTTTACGATTTTTGTAGGTGTATATCGACATAATCCAAATTTCAAAGAGTTTTTTGTCAGTGTTAATTCTTATCTCAAAGAAATTTCAATTTCTCTCTTTTTTATATACAGGTAATTTGCATATTTTCTCTATATTCAAAAGATGTTGCTTCACCTTTTTGTTAGAGTTAACCGGTCGTTGAGAGACCTCGATTTATTCTATCATTCTTCATTATATTTATATTACCATTCCATTCTTCGAATCCAAATTGTTTTAATTATATTCGGTATGTAAATTGTGTGTCTTTTTTCTGTTCTACCTTTGGTGTTTCCCTAGTTATTCAATTCATACTATTAGTTCACACTCTCCCTATAAATATTCATTTATATATCTTGTTCAAATTTTCAATACTTTTTATTCATCTACTCAAGTTCAAATATAATTTTTAAAACTTCTAGCGGATGACACTTGATTTTAATACAGTTTTTTCAAATAATAAATCACTGTAGGCCTATATAATAATATCACTAATAATAATTCTTTGCAGGCCTATATAATAATATCACAAATATTAATTCATTGTAGGCCTATATAATAATATCACAAATAATAATTCTTCGCAGGCCTATATATTAATATCACAAAAACTATTCATTGTGATATAATAATATCACAAATATTAATTCATTGAAGGCTTATATAATAATATCACAAATGATAATTTTTCGCAGGCCTATATATTAATATCACAAAAATTATTCATTGTAGCCCTATATATTAATATCACAAAAATTATTCATTGTAGCCCTATATATTAATATCACAAATATTAATTCATTGTAGGCCTATATATTAATATCACAAATATTAATTCATTTTAGGCCTATATAATAATATCACAAATAATAATTCTTTGCAGGCCCATATATTAATATCACAAAAATTATTCATTGTAGGCCTATATAGTAATATCACAAATATTAATTCATTGTAGGCCTATATATTAATATCACAAACATTAATTCATTGTAGGCCTATATGATAATATCACAAAAATTATTCATTGTAGCCCTATATATTAATATCACAAATATTAATTCATTGCAGGCCTATATATTAATATCACTAATAATAATTCTTTGCAGGCCTATATATTAATATCACAAAAATTATTCATTGTAGCCCTATATATTAATATCACAAATATTAATTCATTGTAGGCCTATATATTAATATCACAAATATTAATTCATTTTAGGCCTATATAATAATATCACAAATAATAATTCTTTGCAGGCCCATATATTAATATTACAAAAATTATTCATTGTAGGCCTATATAGTAATATCACAAATATTAATTCATTGTAGGCCTATATATTAATATCACAAACATTAATTCATTGTAGGCCTATATGATAATATCACAAAAATTATTCATTGTAGCCCTATATATTAATATCACAAATATTAATTCATTGTAGGCCTATATATTAATATCACAAAAATTATTCATTGTAGCCCTATATATTAATATCACAAAAATTATTCATTGTAGCCCTATATATTAATATCACAAATATTAATTCATTGTAGGCCTATATATTAATATCACTAATAATAATTCTTCGCAGGCCTATATATTAATATCACAAAAATTATTCATTTTAGCCCTATATATTAATATCACAAATATTAATTCATTGTAGGCCTATATATTAATATCACAAAAATTATTCATTGTAGCCCTATATATTAATATCACAAATATTAATTCATTGTAGGCCTATATATTAATATCATTAATAATAATTCTTTGCAGGCCTATATAATAATATCACAAATATTAATTCATTGTAGGCCTATATAATAATATCACAAATAATAATTCTTCGCATGCCTATATATTAATATCACAAAAACTATTCATTGTGATATAACAATATCACAAATATTAATTCATTGAAGGCTTATATAATAATATCACAAATGATAATTTTTCGCAGGCCTATATATTAATATCACAAAAATTATTCATTGTAGCCCTATATATTAATATCACAAAAATTATTCATTGTAGCCCTATATATTAATATCAGAAATATTAATTCATTGTAGGCCTATATATTAATATCACAAATATTAATTCATTTTAGGCCTATATAATAATATCACAAATAATAATTCTTTGCAGGCCAATATATTAATATCACAAAAATTATTCATTGTAGGCCTATATAGTAATATCACAAATATTAATTCATTGTAGGCCTATATAATAATATCACAAGTAATAATTCTTTGCAGGCCAATATATTAATATCACAAAAATTATTCATTGTAGGCCTATATAGTAATATCACAAATATTAATTCATTGTAGGCCTATATATTAATATCACAAACATTAATTCATTGTAGGCCTATATATTAATATCACAAACATTAATTCATTGTAGGCCTATATGATAAAATCACAAAAAATAATTCATAACCTATTGTGATTTAGTCATATGGAGGTTTATAAATGTACTCATATTTATATTATTTGTAATTATGTAATAAAAAGTAACTAAAATAAAATTTTATTTTTCTAGCCAAAGTAGGAATTGACTTAATTTTTTTATACGTATTATTTGTTGTCAGTCATATCCGCTTTTTAGCCGTTTCTAATCGTCATTGAGAGCCTTTACCTGTGTAGGTGAGACTTGTTCTAATGATAGGTTTTATATTTTTGTTTTGTTTGCGCCTACACAACGCAAGAATCTGCAGATAGATTTGATAAAGTAGATGGCTTTCTGAGACTCATCTATTTATCAATTTCTGCAAGCGATTTATCAACTAATAAAATCCGTCAAGAGAATTGTAAAATTATGTTATGAATACAGATCATAATTTAAGTTTTCAACTATAAAATCTTTTTAAATTTTTTTAAATAAAACGACATAAAACAATATTTACAGGGAAAACATCACTCAGAACATTTCAATCTTATAAACTGATCTTTAACTAAATGAAGAACATATTCGAAAAGAAAGAAAAACCGATATGAAAGTGAATAGTTTATTATATCAGCTTGCTTCTTCTCAAATCAGGTAGAACTTGTTCATTAGGCATATCGTCGACACAAACTGGTTACTCTCACTCAATCCACGTTTTAATTTAAATTGATTAAACCTATGTTCCACCTATATTATTACGATTTCATATATGTTTAATATATATATATATATATATATTCATATATTAGGGCCTACCTGTTATGAAATGGTAATAGTTTTATTTAAATCTATATTTAAAAACTTATTTGCTACAATGAATTTAATTGGTTGGTTTCTGTTTCTAGCTTTTGTTCAACATTGTCACATGGTTCATTAATATTGTAGTGCCGGGTGAGTTTACATTAATATTTAAAATTTTTAAAAAATAATTTTTTCACAAGTTTGAGTAATGACTCATTTTAAAACTACTTAACAAGCCTAGACTATAGTTAAACTTTCTAAATAATTAAATTTGAACCTGAAGTTTATATCTTTCTTTTAATAACTTAAAATAATATCCTAGAAATATATATTTTGTTCCAAAAATTCCTAAATGTTATACAATTGACCTTTTAACAAAGGTAATTCAAGCATTAGCTGAACAAAACAATGTGTGAACTCTAATTTCAAATTTACGCTAATTTTATCGAAAATGACTTTAGATTCAGTTTCTTAGATATTAAAATATTTAGATCCACATTTCAAAAACCAAAGTGTTAGCTCAAAAGTTGTATTCTTACAACTTTTCCATTTGATATGGTTTTAAGTTTCAACCGTGGTCTTTTTTGAGTCAGCTACATGATAAAAGCCATACGTCATACATGATTCATGATAAATGATATAGAGTATACATATCATGATTTACAAATACACTATACACACATACAATATATTCTGTATGTTAAGCCGATATGATTTTTCTAATCACTAAAATATATGTTTTCAGAAATAAAACTGTTGTGTTTAAAATTTCAATTATACACTTTATACATTTTCTATGGCTTCGTCAACTGCGCAATAAAGAGAAGTAAAAAATATTTGTCAATAACATACTGTATTTGTAATTTCGAAATACTGTAGAGTATTTCATATGTAATATTACTAACATAGCCAACTCTATAAGTCTTCCGTTACATTAATTTTGCATGGAAATAATTGTTATTGAAGTGTAAACTGCTCTAGGCGTGACTAGCACTTTTATCGATGGGATTATGACTAAAATGTGACGTTAGATTTCTGACGTCACAATTTCGTAATTTGTGCGAATTGTTCCGAAAATTTCCGCTGTTTTCGTTTTCACCCGGAGGTTATTTGAAAACTATGCTTAAATCACATTCACATTCGTATCTTTATGTATTCATAAATACTGTATGATTTCAAACAACGGCTTCCTATAACTCGTAAGTTGTATCACTTTGTGTATTGTACATTAGTAATGAACTAAAATGTACAACTGATCGAATTATATAATTTATTTCTACGTTAACGGTAAATATAAATAGTGATCTAATATACTGTCTTGATAATGATCTAGGCTACGATTTTATTTGATAATTAGGTTTATTTATTATGGCATAGTAGCAAAATGTAAGTTTAGGCCTGTTATATAAATCATTATAAATACGACTTGTAAAATTTATACTTTATATTGTAAAATTATGATAAAAATAAGGTTATGTTTCGTTTTTTCATATATTATAACTTTTTTATAGGTTATTCAAATATAATATAAATATCTAAGGAAAACTGTAATAATAAAAACTTTCATTAGGTTATGTATGTTTGAACTTATCGACTTCTTAATGATTTACATAATCTGACCCTTACTTTTTGCACTTCAGCCGTGCGTGTCCGACATAATTCTTTTTCTTATCAATTCTGTTTTCTTATTTAAGTTTGCCTCTAAAATACTTTATTACTAAAATGAACACTAAATACTTTAAAGTGATTTGTAACCCTAATGACGTCATTTGTACATAATATTATGGACTCACGTTTAAAATGTTTTCACAATAAAATGACTGATGTTCAAAACGCACAACTAAAACGGTCTCTTTCTGTAGAGGTTTTTCTTTATGTAAAATAAATAATTTATTAGGTTTGTTAAAGCCCGCCTTATTAGAAATGGAAAATTTACGTCGTCCGGAATTTTTTTGAAATTCTGAAAATAGTTTTGTCTTTACTTACGGTAAGGAATTATAAAAATTCAGGAAGTTACTAATTATATTAATTTTAGACTATCGGGGAAGGGTTGATACTTATAGTGAGTTTCCCTAACCCAAACTTTAATCTCTAATAATATCCTACATTTTTATCAGCATATAGTGCTTGTAGTCTATTAAATTCAGTTTCGTACGCCAAAAAACATTAAGGCCAAAATAGTAGCTAAAACCATAACTAGAAAAATTCAAAATTTTAATTTTCAAGGACAAATCTTGTAGGCTACTCTTGACATTGGAATAGTATCCAAGAAAACAACTTCCATTATATTGCGGTGGTCAACCTACTACACTAACATGTCCTTGTTGGATCCGAGCTAAAGTAGGCTACACACGAATCTGCAAAGTGTAACCATTTTGGCAGAGGGGAGAATTTGCATATCTCAGAGTGCTGGCCAACCTGTTCTAGTTGTGTCGTAAACCCAGGCAAAGTCGTTACTTGACGACATTCGGAATTTGAATTAGGTTGAGTAGTGTGTTTCGTGAAGGATGGATGTTTGAAATCTACCAATCCTGTCAGTGAGAAGGGGAGTTTAAAGTGCGAAAAGAATTTAAAGCAAATGTAATACTTTTCTCAGAAGCAATAAACTATTTGGACGTAGAGGTACGCCATCGGTCTCACCTCATGCTGATGTGTGAATGTAATTTTAGTCGTGATTAGTGGAGTAAAATGTATTTAGGTGAGTTCGGTTTCAGGACATTAATGCAAAAATGGATAAGGTTTCTGAAGAATTAAAATTGTATTTATTAGTCAATTCAGTATTAACTATGTATGGTAAAATCTAGAAGATATCTATGGCCAGTAATGTACAGTTTTTTTAGTTCAAAAACGATCAACCAGTAAGTGCGGGGGCTGTTAAAAGGTATTTCAGATATGGATGATCTCGTGAAGAGACTCCCATACTCTTTATCGGGGTCACAAAAAAATTATCTACTGATTAAAAGTCCTATGTAAGAAGAAGGTCGAGAGAAGTAGATGGAATTAGGGAGGAAGAGGTATCGACTAATGATGATCTGGTAAAGGCATTTAACCGCGACCCAGTTGAATGGAATTACAATAAAAGCCAGTAGATATTCCGTTGTAGAAAATTAATACATCCAGCAGTAAATTAACTAAGAGAAACGGTTGATATCACGATATTGCTTGGATTATTACAGGAAATTGCAATAAATAAAAAGTGGACTTAATTGGTAAAGCAGTTGGATAGGCGTTCGGCTTTTGTAACTCAGCACTCAATGTTCTAATTTATTGGATTAAAAGAATGTTTAAAGGTTTCAAAAATTGTGTATGTAGCTACTAATTATAGAAACAGAAGATTTAGTTTGTTATGTGAAATATGTGCAGTGGTGAACAATTATGCCTGCCCTGCTTCTATCGCCATGGACTTTGTTTCGCATAAGCACTTGGATATAACGACAACCAGTGCCTTGCATATGTTACCTAATTTTGTAAACAAGTATTCATCACTCAGTGGGCCTACAATCTGGTGGACAATATTTCAAACACTGTACTCTATCTCCTAGTGCAATCACAAAGCACTGGTGGAATGGAAATACTAAAGCTACAGTATAATTGCATCTTGAAAGAAGAGTATGAAACTGAAATTGTACTGGGAAATTTAATAACTTTCTTACAAAAACTTCACCTAAAAGTTGACACCTAATTGATCCTCAAGCAAAATACCATTGAAAGTAATGGTATTTCAATTGACATTAAATTTGTTTTATTTGTTTTTGTCTGCATTTATGAACTCTTTCAAAGTCGTTAAGAGTGTATGGGTTTAAAGAAGCTTGTAAAGAGTGAAGATAAAAGCACGCATATGTCTATTCAAGCTTAGTAACCCCGCTCACACGTACCGCGTAGTTGATTTGCATCCTCATACCTAATGCTAGTGCAAAAGTCGACAAATCTTCTACACACTCCTCACACCACTCGGTGTGGCTTTGACAAAAGGACAAAACATGTTTCTATTATTTAGGCTTATTCACAAAATGTCTCATGTGAAAGTCATTATAAGCAAAAGCCTAACGCGTGTCCTTCGGCCTACACTCTCTTTGGTCTGATTTGAATATCTTAATAACGACCTATTTAAAAAAAAATATTATTCTGATTATGAAGTATTTTTTTCTTTATGGTCATTATTAATTTCAATTTCCTTTTCCCTACTTTACATTAACTTACACCAAACAATTATTTTTTGAATTATTAAGGGAGAACTTATTGTACTTTTTTTCAATTTTCTAATCTATTTCAAAGCTTCTAATAAAAATAGAAAACCGTTCCCAGATTACTATTAAAAGAAGAAGAAAGTCAGGTAATCGTATGCAGTTGAAAGTTAAATCACCGAAGTGCAATATTTTTTTCTTCTTTAAAATGACTCCTCTTTCTTCGTGGATGAGGTCATTGTAGTTTTTAAGAATATAAACATGTTTTATAGATTTTATTTTCGCATTAATCGACTTCTTCCCCCTCTCCAGGTTATAAACGGCAAGACCACCTGCAGATGGAGTCAAATAAAAGTGGATCACTTAGACGCTAATGGATGGTGCCTCTAATGAAAGTGTTTACAGCGAAAAGGAGAAAGCTTTTTATCTGAGGTTGTTAAAAACTGAATTAAGTTATAAGTTATTAAATTCGTAAAATAAAAATATTAGAACAACAAGAAGAGGTGGAAATTTGAAAATACTTTGCCAACAAGAAAAATGTTTAAGACTACTGGGTTTCATGCAAAGTGTGTGTGTGTGTGTGCGCGCATGCGTGCGTGCGCGCGAGTGAGTGTGTGTTTGTGTGTGCGCGAGCGTGTGTGTGTGTGTGTGTGTGTGTGTGTGCAAACATACGCCAGGTGTTTAAATAGGATGTATACAAAAATTAATAAAACGAACTATATATAATATTTCGCTGCACCAATTACAGATTCAATTCTTAAAATATTTTCTTAAAAATACATTTAAATAAACTCTCTGTAGGGCCTAAGATAAAAAAAATATATATTCTACCATTAACGAGTAGCATTAACATCAGACCCGTGTAAAAACAAGTTAGATCTATAATTTTAGGCTGTCATACACAATATTAAAATAAACAGAAATTTCTTACAAAAATAAATTATACGATACTTTGGAACAATTTCTCCACTATAATAATTTCTAGTAGATAAAATTTTAATTAATATTAAATAAAAAATTCAAGCTTTTTTTAAGTTTTACATTATACAATACTAAAGTATCAAAATAGTAGTTAATAGGCCTTTCAAATTTTCTTTTTAAATGTAGTCCTTATATATGGTGATATTTCTCAATATTTTACAAAATTGTTCAACAATCAATAAATTAAATTTGTGACTAAAGAGAAATATTAGTTTAATGAATAGAGGTTTGATTAATTTTACTTGTTTGAAAAAATTACAAAATTTTAATTTCATCATTAATATTTAAAAAAAATATTAGTCTATTTATAGTTTAGAGATAATAAAACTTAACTGATTACTTTTACAGTTACTAGAGCTTTGGTTAAATCTATCTAATAATTACAGCTAATTGAATTTAATGATTAATTTTTCAAATTGAAATCTACGAAACAAAGTAATTTTCAACAGTCATCGTATGTGTAGAAAATTATTTTTCTCATTATTTTTCTCTTTTCTATTAATGGCAATAGAATAATTTTTGAATTAATAATTATTATTCATTGAGAACATGTATTGAGCTCGTGTCTCAAGAAAACCTATCCAGGAATTAATATTGTCGTCTTTAAATAATCGTTTTTCATGAGATACGGTTTAGAGAACGCTTCGAAGGCTTGGCCATGTTTCTGATTTTGACAGCGAATAAATTGTTGTAGTTGGGAATCCTTAATTTAAGACTGACAGGAGTCGATAAATATCGAGTGTTATTACAGGTTCAGATAAGGATCCCATCCTTTCATTGGCCAGTTCTTCTGCCCACCAGCCTCCTTTTTTTTCTATATTTTATATCTCTTGTTTTTTAAACTTTAGTGGACACTCTCGGACTCCGAAATTCAAAACCAAAAGTAAATAAAATGTCCAAACCCAGTAATTAGGCACCTATATATTCTCTTCTCATTCGTAGTTATAAAGGCTTGTTTCACGATTATTTTATATGTTTTTTATGTTATTTGTTTTTGCTGTTGAATATTTAGTACACTAGATATTTAACATCCCATCTGTCCTATTAGAATACTGCTATCTTGTTTAACGTAAAAACAGCATTATGTAAACAAATATTAGGCCGTACTTATATTTTATAGGTGCGTTTTGTAGGTAAATTTTTGATTTTTTAAATAAATATTGCAATTTTTCTGTGAATGTTAGTTGATTTTTTAAAAATAACTAGCTACATATTAAAACTTTAACATTAGTTTGATTGAATAACTGAAGGTTAATTATTTTTGGACTATATTTACATTACTTGTAAACTTTAGCTAGTTAATACAGTCAGTTCATCACATCATCTTATAGTGATATAGTATTTACATACAGAAAACAATAAAGACTACAAACAAATGCTTTCAGAATTTATAGGCTTATTGAAGCTTATTTTCATATAAGAAAGGTAAGTATTACAATTACTCGAGGTTTAATGTTTACATAATTTCATTAAAAAAACTTGTTTCAACAAAATCATAACAATATTAGTTCTAAATTGAACATTCAGGGTTGTAACAAAGAATGGCGTGAAACGAGAAAGGATACTAAAATAACGGTATCAATTCGTTATAGAACAGTAGGCTATTTACTACGAACTAGAAAGACGATTCATATTAAAATTTTGATCTGAGTTGAACTGAAGACCTAAGCTTCAGAACAACTGAATAACGAAATTGTAGAGCTACCTTTAAAAAAACACTTGTAATACGTTTTTCAGTATGAGACCACTTTACATTAGGGAATATTAGTAATTCCTCTAATTTAGTATTAATATAAAATTTCAGGTGTTGGTTATGATTAGAATTATGAACCAAAAATACCATTTTGAATTTTGCTATTAGTTCTCAAAAATTAAGAATAAAACTAATTTCATTTTCAAATATTCTTTTCACTTCTAGGAATAGATAAAACTGTAAACAAATGTTAGAATATTAGACTTAATAAAGAAAGAAATAGAAAAACTAAACGCTTTGAGAATGTAAAGCCACGTCTAACAATAAAACCAAACCTTAAACAAACCTAAAAATAATAGAAACAAAACAATAATGATTCTACTAAATAGACCTTAGCTAAACCATAAACCGAATAATTACGCAATTTTACCCTATCAGTTACAAATTTATTTATGTCTTATTTTACCATGTACCAGACGGCACAGAAATACGTTTCTGATCAAATTATAAGAATAGTATAAACATTTCTTCATATTTATACTTTGTCTTATTCCTTGCTAGTGGACAATCGTAAGTAAAAGTGCCTTAGTATTTGTAATATAGTATTTATAAAGTCCCTATACAATAGATATAGGTTATTTCATGATCAATATTTTTTAAATGATAGATTTTTGTATAGAATATAAAATGCTACGTTTTAATTTGATTTAACAACGCATGATCAGCAACATCTAACAAAGTTATTGTAAATTCCTCATAATTTGGTTACAAAATGCTTCAAAAAAGTTTTTAAAAGTAATAACATAGATATAGACTAAAGGCCTATTTGTTGGTAGTTTTGTGAATTGAAAGTTAATATAAGTAAGTGATTCAAGAAAATAACATAAACAAATATAAGCAATAATAACTTGGAGCAACTCTGGTGTAATTTTTAATTATAAATAAATACAACCTCTCAAACAACGAAAACGTTTCATTTACGTCCTGATATAGGCTACATGACGATTGCAAAGCAATCTAAAAACTATTTCTTGTTAGTGTTGTAGTAATTTCCTCTGAAGATGATTTCTTTGTAATCGAAATATACATCAGAACTTATATAAAAAGTGTTTGTGACTTCAGAAGTTTTATTTATTTATAATTAAATACAGGCAATATAAACACTGTTATTTTGGGTAGTATTTTGTAAAGAATAGCTTGTTTTTACGGATTAACGGTTACCCTATATGAAACTTAATTGCTTTATTTTATAATAGCAGATTCTATACGAGTATACTGGGGAAATAGCAGTTGTGTTTGGCGGGAACGGAGTGCGATTTCTCCGCAAAGTTGTAGTCAAGCTCCCATGAAATATACCTACTTATAAATCTAGATAAAATCTATGATTATATCTGACTGTGTATTGAAATTATTGTCAATTTTCTTTTAGATAAGTTCATTCTTTCATAAATATATTTGAATAATTTCACTTTTTTTTAGATATGTTATGATTTTTTCCACACACGGTTGGATAGGAATTATATACTCGTTGAGTTACAATAATATAAAAATAAAATTATGTAAATATATGGTTGTATATGTTCTAAATAATTTAATTCGAGAATGCTTAATAGAAACAAAAATATAAACTCAAACTTTCAATTGAAGGTTTAAAGTCAAAGTAAATGCAAATAAGTCGAAAACGTACAATGTTTATCAAGCAAATGTTGGGTTTATTTTTACAAATGGATGTTTAAGAGTTAATCCCTAACTACACGAAATAAATTTAAAACTTTTAAAAAGTAGTATATATAAATTTTAAATAGAGTCCATTGATTAAAAACATTCCAATAAATTTTCTTGTGTTTATTTATTTCAGACGTAGAAGTATGTATCTTGACGATGTAAACATCTTGGTGTATTTATAGGCCACAAAGAAGTTGAGTAGTCCATTTCGGTAAGTTTTATATTAATACTTTTTTCTATTATTAAGAAATTACAAACCCAGACCCGCTTTATAATTATACTTAGGCCCAAATACTAAGGTGAACATCGAACACACAACCCCTTACACCAGGATTAAACATTTATAGCTGTTAACATTTAACTCTATTGTTAAACTAATCTATTGATAAATCTAACTTATCTTTTCATTCCTTTCTACAAAAACATATTTTACAAATGGAGGATTTTGTGTTTATTTGATATTATAGTTAAAGTATTAGAAGTAGGTAGATTCAAGTATGTAAATTGTAGAATAGGTAGAGCTTGGAGTTTTATAGCATTCAAAAGTCCTTATTACCTGAAACCTTTAACTTGAGAATATTTCGTGTACTTACATATATTGCTTGAGAAATAAACGAAAGGAAACCAGTTTTATCATCACGTGTTATCAAACCTAAATCGCCGGTTACAATATTAAAACTCTTATGTAACTAATCGTCCTGAGTTTGGGGTTCAAAACTATTTAACTATTTAGCTTAACGGACATTATTTAAAGTAGATCTAAAAATATTAACTAGATTGTTTTAACCAGGAATTGAATTTTTTTAATTGTCTACTGTGTAAATAGCCTTCAATATATTGGAGACATGTCGAAATATTTCATTTATAGCTATACTTGATATAGAAATATTTATTCTAATTTTTAAATCTTTCCTCCTCACTCTTTCACTGTAGGCTATGCTTTTGTGGGTGCATGTGTTAAGGGGTAATTAATTAATTGTTCTAAGTGTTTTATATTTGTGATAAGTAGCAATATTTAATTATAGGGATATATTTTCTTTTTAAATCTCCCCTCCTCACTCTTTCTCTGTAGGCTATGTGTTTCTGGTCGCATACGTGAAAGGATAATTAATTAATTTTTCTAAGTGTTTTATATTTGTGATGAGTAGCAATATTTAATTATAGGGATATATTCTTTTTTTAAATCTCCCCTCCTCACTCTTTCTCTGTAGGCTATGTGTATCTGGTCGCATGCGTTAAAGGATAGTTAATTAATTTTTCTAAGTGTTTTATATTTGTGATAAATAGCAATATTTAATTATAGGGATATATTCTTTTTTTAAATCTCCCCTCCTCACTCTTTCTCTGTAGGCTATGTGTTTCTGGTCGCATACGTTAAAGGATAATTAATTAATTTTTCTAAATGTTTTATATTTGTGATAAGTAGCAATATTTAATTATAGGGATATATTCTTCTTTTAAATCTCTGCCCCTCCCCCTTTCTCTGTAGGCTATGTGTTTGTGGGTGCATGTGCTATGGTAGCCTATAATCCAATAATTTTACTAAGTGTTTTATATTTGTTATGAGTAGATTTATTTATTCTAAGTGTTAAATCTCTGCCCCTCCCCCTTTCTCTGTAGGCTATGTGTTTGTGGGTGCATGTGCTATGGTAGCCTATAATCCAATAATTTTACTAAGTGTTTTATATTTGTTATGAGTATATTTATTTATTCTAAGTGTTAAATCTCTGCCCCTCCCCCTTTCTCTGTAGGCTATGTGTTTGTGGGTGCATGTGCTATGGTAGCCTATAATCCAATAATTTTACTAAGTGTTTTATATTTGTTATGAGTAGATTTATTTATTCTAAGTGTTAAATCTCTGCCCCTCCCCCTTTCTCTGTAGGCTATGTGTTTGTGGGTGCATGTGCTATGGTAGCCTATAATCCAATAATTTTACTAAGTGTTTTATATTTGTTATGAGTAGATTTATTTATTCTAAGTGTTAAATCTCTGCCCCTCCCCCTTTCTCTGTAGGCTATGTGTTTGTGGGTGCATGTGCTATGGTAGCCTATAATCCAATAATTTTACTAAGTGTTTTATATTTGTTATGAGTATATTTATTTATTCTAAGTGTTAAATCTCTGCCCCTCCCCCTTTCTCTGTAGGCTATGTGTTTGTGGGTGCATGTGCTATGGTAGCCTATAATCAAATAATTTTACTAAGTGTTTTATATTTGTTATGAGTATATTTATTTATTCGAAGTGTTAAATCTCTGCCCCTCCCCCTTTCTCTGTAGGCTATGTGTTTGTGGGTGCATGTGCTATGGTAGCCTATAATCCAATAATTTTACTAAGTGTTTTATATTTGTTATGAGTAGATTTATTTATTCTAAGTGTTAAATCTCTGCCCCTCCCCCTTTCTCTGTAGGCTATGTGTTTGTGGGTGCACGTGCTATGGTAGCCTATAATCCAATAATTTTACTAAGTGTTTTATATTTGTTATGAGTAGATTTATTTATTCTAAGTGTTAAATCTCTGCCCCTCCCCCTTTCTCTGTAGGCTATGTGTTTGTGGTCGCATGTGCTATGGTAGCCTATAATCCAATAATTTTACTAAGTGTTTTATATTTGTTATGAGTAGATTTATTTATTCTAAGTTTTAAATCTCTGCCTCCCCCTTTCTCTGTAGGCTATGTGTTTGTGGGTGCATGTGCTATGGTAGCCTATAATCCAATAATTTTACTAAGTGTTTTATATTTGTTATGAGTAGATTTATTTATTCTAAGTGTTAAATCTCTGCCCCTCCCCCTTTCTCTGTAGGCTATGTGTTTGTGGGTGCATGTGCTATGGTAGCCTATAATCAAATAATTTTACTAAGTGTTTTATATTTGTTATGAGTATATTTATTTATTCTAAGTGTTAAATCTCTGCCCCTCCCCCTTTCTCTGTAGGCTATGTGTTTGTGGGTGCATGTGCTATGGTAGCCTATAATCCAATAATTTTACTAAGTGTTTTATATTTGTTATGAGTAGATTTATTTATTCTAAGTGTTAAATCTCTGCCCCTCCCCCTTTCTCTGTAGGCTATGTGTTTGTGGGTGCATGTGCTATGGTAGCCTATAATCCAATAATTTAACTAAGTGTTTTATATTTGTTATGAGTAGATTTATTTATTCTAAGTGTTAAATCTCTGCCCCTCCCCCTTTCTCTGTAGGTTATATGTTTCTGGGTGGATGCGGTAAGGTATGATCAACTAATTTTGCTAATTGTTTTATACTTCTGAGAAGTAGAAATATATAAATTATAAAATAGAAATATTTATGATAAAGTTCTCTTTCTACCACGTTATCTCTCACTGTGTGTATGTGGAGTTGGTCTACGTGCGCGAGCTAAGGGATAATCTACGAAATGTTGCTATTTTTAGTGCTTTATTTTTTTGGTTTGCAGAATTATTTAAATTATAAAAGGAACAGGCATGATTGAATTCTATTTATCCCAAGTTCTCTCGTTCCCCATCTATCTCTCACTCTGCGTGTGAGTGTGAGTGTAAGAGAGAGAGATAGATAGAGAGAGAGAGAGAGAGAGAGAGAGAGAGAGAGAGAGAGTGCTTGCTGTTTGATAGTCTATAATACTGTGTATTGTAATTTAGACGTTGGAAAACCAAAACCTCCCTTTAGTAATAATATGCCCTAAATAAGGCGCTATTTAAGTTATATTATTTTATTAGTTTATTCGGTTAAAAGATTTCAAAAATGAGGCTATAAGGTAATTAATTCCGATGCCTAAAATTTTACAAGATTTCCAAAAGGCACTGAATTCACGTATTAAATTTTCACCACGCGTTACAGAATCATTTAGTTGAGCAATAAAAACAGTTGCTTTAGTACCTCAGCTACCTTAGCTACAAAATATGTATCCCGAGGATCGTATCCTACACGGTCTCTGGAGAATACTTTACAGCGGGACGACATATTTAATGGCGATGTACGGCTATCCCGCCCGGCCGTTGTAAATTATGCAGACACGGAGCCATGTTTCACTTTCCGACGCCTCCGCCTTAACTCCGACACCTTTCCTCTCTTCTTTACCTCTTGGGCTTTAAAAATATATTCCTCTCAACTTTCCAGATGTCTGCTTTACTTAAAGATTTACCTGCATTGCACTCAAGTTTTATTACTAGAATTAACTGGAACACCATTGAATCGTGTAATCTACAAAATAATAGAACTAATATTTAGTTTAAACAGTGCTTAAAACGTTTATTGAAATGTTAGAATTCGATGAGAATTGCTTTTAGTAAGAAACCCTTTGATTTATAGTGTACTAGTAGCCTATTTTATTTTACATAAAGGCGAAATAAAATATGTGATCTATTTAAGCCTTGTTAAAAAGAGTTACTCTAATTAAAACCTACAATTTGAGAGTTGGTCTAAAAATATTGTTGGTTTTGCTGTGTTAAACCGGAAAACTTAAAATATACAAAATTTGCATTATATTACGGATAAAATGGACATTTATCTATTTCCAGTTTTAAGTCAAACAGGTCTACCCCGGTTTTGAGCAAGTCTACCTCAAGTATACTCCCCTATCAACACGATGACATAATTTTCCCATATTCTTAGTACACAATTCCTATACTTCCTAATACTTTTTATATAAGGGGTAGTAACAGATAAACTTATCTTTATAACCTCGAAAGATAGTAGGTTTACTTCAAGTACGCGTGATGCCTAAATTTCTCCACTATATCTTGTAGAAGGGCTTTTTATGTTGCAAAATTAACCCTAGGTATATTCAAAATCCTCTCTTAACCATCGTAGTAAGTTATAGCTGATCACCTTAAAACTAAAAAATAATATTTGTTAAAAAACATAAAGTACATGAAGTCAACATGAAATTCTCGGACGGATTGTCGACCATGAATGAAGGGAACGAGAACTTCCCGAACATGGATAGGTGGCTTTAAGTAGGCAAGACATGTATAGCCTGATGATAAGGAAGTGCTGTAAGTAATGCTTCAACACAACAGTAAAACCCCGAGTAGAAAATAGCAAAACAGATGTCAGGATTTCATTTCGCTAGTTCTTGCTGAGGCTGGACTCTAAGACGAGAACTTCCCGAACATGGATAGGTGGCTTTAAGTAGGCAAGACATGTAAAGCCTGATGATAAGGAAGTACTGTAAGTAATGCTTCAACGCAACAGTAAAACGCCGAGTAGAAAATCGCAAAACAGATCTCAGGATTTCATTTCGCTAGTTCTTGCTGAGGCTAAGACTGGAACTAAACAAGTCGACACATGAGATGTGAACTTTATCAGCTCACTTCAATTATACTAAACACGGATAAACTCATCCTCTAAAAGAGTTTACATTTTTCTTTTTTTAAAACATAATTTTCAAATAATAAAGTTTTTTTTATTTTTGCAGCAGAAAACATTCAGAATTCCCATCGAAACTAATAAAATAAACATATTATTTTATTATAATACTTACTAGAAAACACACTTCCAATAAATGATTTTTTATTAGTAAACGCATTTCAACTACAAATTTGTCATCTTCAGTCGTTACACAACTAAGCTTATAAACTATGTTTGTAACGTATAGGCTACACCTTCAACATCCAGTTATAGGCAGCCATCTATTACATTCACAACTTTTATTGGTTTAAGCTGTTTGTCTTCTTATGCGTACCGAGAGGTTTTCGTATTGGGTTATAAACAGGGTCATTTGTCTAAACATTTTCTCATCTGATTATTTATCTTATTTATTTCCGTTGCAAAACATCTCCGTAAGAAATGAAATTGCATTTATTGATATCCAATAAGTTTTTTCCAAGCCTCGTTTTATAAATGATTGAGGTGTTTTAATGTGCTTGCACTGACTATGTTCTCGTTTTACGAGGCTACCACGATCGTACCTATGTTAGTCATTTGTTATTCGGGCGAGATTATGAGTAGTTTTATTCCTTTTTAACGCTTTTCCATCTTTTTTTCTGTGTTAGCTGCATCAGGTGAGGACTTGTCTCCTTCTAATTGTCAACTAGATTTGGCTTTAAGAATATATCTCCGTCCCTAGGCAGGGCTTAGACATCTCTCTTACCCTTGATTGAAATCAACTCTACTTGAGATAAGAGATAAGAGGCTTTCTTTCTCCATATTCCCAATAGGTCTATCAAGGGATAATTTGGTCTTTCCTTTCGCCCTACCTAATTTCCTCTGCCATACCGTATCCTCTTTCTTAAAAGGGGGTGTAACTTAGGTACCTCTTTATGATCCTGATGATAAAGATGATTTTTTAATCCGGATAGATTTCAATTCCGATGGTTTGTTGATTATAATGCACATTATATAGTTTGCTAGCCAATCCCAGACCAGCCGCTTTGAACACAATGTTACTTATTTCTTTCGTAGTATCCTATCGCAAATGATTCCTACCCGTAGACATTCCAATAAAAAAATGTTCATGAAGCAGTTTTCACATTATCAAATGTTCTGCGGTATTAAAACAGTATGCCATAAATCACTCCGTACTTCAAGTTATTTAACATTCTAAAAGACAGTGTCTATCATCCACTACTATCTGTTATTCTACCTGTTGCCTTAAATTGACAGCTTTGCTAAATACATCGATCTAATTTGTTGTTACAATAGACGAAGAGGCAGACAACAACACTGCTAGCTTTCCCCTACGGAGTCTGACACGACTGTTAAACACTTTTACAGTGTTATAAATGTGTTAAAATAACACCCTGTTTGAATAACATCAATTAAATTTAAACTGTCCGTTAAGAAATTAACCTAACTGAGAGGTCATTAGGAAGGTTTATGGTCATTTATAGCAACAGACATAACATGGCGGGATTTATGGAGTCACTACGTTTTTACATAGTTGCCGAGTGCGTAATTACTATTATGGTGGTAAACTGAATAACAGGGCAATAAATGTGTAGCTGAATTCATAATTAGATGAGGAAGGATTTAGTGTTGAATTTTATTTACGATAATTTTATTACATAAATAGTGTTTGATTTATAGCTTCGTAGTTAAACGCTTCTTACTATTTTAAAAATGAATACAAGATGCGTACAACGAAATATGTACACGAGGAATCTTGCAAATGATGCGTACAGCATCAAGTTTTGAAAGATAATGAGGGCAAGCAATGAGAGTATACTATGTCAGAAGATTGTGACAGGAGGAAATGCGTACAACTTTTAGATAAAAGGATCTTTTACAATCATTGAGCTACAGAAATGAGTTTACCTTTAAGCTAAACATAAATGTCGCTTAGTTTCTGGGGGTTGGAGATACTTTTCAGGCTTTGGAATGACAAAATTATAAAGATATGTTGTGCTATTATTTTGGGTTGTTTAAAATCAGTCTGTAGCCCGTAATTAATTTTTGTGTTTTATATTTTAAATTTTTAAAACATTTTTTTAGTTTCACAGAAGTTTTCAATCTCAGTCTAGGTTATATCACAACTTGGCCATTTTATTTGATCTTACCATCTGATTTCTCTGGTCTAATATAATCAATTTTTTGGACGTAGGAAAGAGATCTTAAACAAGACATAATGTCTCTAGTTTCTAGATATTTTTGTACTGTTTTTTAAAATTCTTTAGTCGGACTTAATATACTTTGTTTTTCTTCTCTTTTTTTTAAAGTGTAACTCCAGTTAGCCTACATGTGCGTTGTTTCAGATTTTTTTTGAAACAATAAACATCGTGTTTAACTCTTACGCTTACAGATCAGAAGTGTGTAGTTGATCTTGTAGTGCCAAACGTCTACAGCGTTTGTTGTTCGATGTGATCCTTGATGGCTTGACCACATCTACTCCGGGGTATCAGGGTTCTCCAACTATAGATCGACAAAATAACAAAAAATACAAGTATCTCATTTTGATGGGGCTTGTGAATTAATCAAAATAAACCCTTCACCGGCGTCTTCTTGCTTCAAAAAAGCTAGGGAAGCACACATCTTGATTGAATTTTGAGTGCTATAATTTTGTTTAAAATCAGCTAGACTTGGAATTTTATGTTTTTTATATTTTAATTAAATTTTTTTAGTTTTACAGACATTTTTATTCTTAATCTATATTACAATTTGACCGTTTTACTTGATCTACCATCTTAATTTCTATGGTCTAAACTAATAAACCTATATGTTCTTGAAAATCCAAAACCTTAAAAGCTACTAACAAATAGTTTTGGGGTTGATGACATGGGGTGACAACTGGAATCTGGATTGTATGCATATTTCGCTGTAGGCCTACCCATTTTTCACCTCACACATTTTCGTACCACTTTGAAAATATGAAAACAATTTTGCTTTAATTTTTTCTTTCAAAGGCAATCACTAAACATAAACAATGACCGAATCAGAACTGAAGGAGAAAGATTCCTGCACATTAATTGAATTTACAAAAGCTATTTTATTTTTCGTAGACTGTATTTTATAGTCTAGGAAAATTTCAGAGTCGCCTAAACGTAGGAAATGACATCGAAACAGGAAACGTCACGATGTATAGAAGGCCTGCTTCAAATAGCATTGCCATCTGCATATTTTTTTATAATTCTATAGCATAAAAACAAAAGTTAGACGCATTCAGAAACTAAAGTTATCCATGCTAAAGATGCAGGGAATAGTAAAATTTGCCAAGTATTATTTTATTGTGTAGACTATTTCAATATGAAGATTGTTTTAATATAAAAATCCTATCTAAAAGTTCTTGTAATTGGTCCTAATAACAGACATGGTTTTTTCGTCGGTGAAGTAGGCCCAAACTCATTTTAGTAAGAATCGGAGTGAAAAATTTGTTTTGCTAAAACAGTTTATATTTAGCTTAGATAGGGCGAAATATATTTGTCTCTAGTTCTACACAAGGTTAGTAAATAAGCCTTTTTTAGGCTGAGAGAAGTACATTAGTCTCTAAGTCCATAAAAATGATTGTTTATCCAAAGCGATGACATTGGCGGTCAGCGTAGGCTATACACCAGGCATCCTCACTACGCGGCCCGCGGGCCGCATGCGGCCCTCGGGACGATTTTTTGCGGCCCTTAGACGGTTAGGATTGAAGTCAAAATATTTTATAACTTAAATAAATATTATATTTATTTACTGAGTGTTTTGAAAATCTGTAGTTTTACTAAACTTAATTAATTACTCAAACTTCTGAAGTTAAAAACTGCGATTTACTAAAACTGTTGAAAGACCTGAAGGAAGAAATGTCTCAGAGGTTTAGTGACGTCAGGAAGTATCAGGAACCATTTGGCTTGATAGAAAATCCATGGGCAATGAAACCAGCTAATGTAGCTCATCTTTCTGCTTTTGGATTTGAAGCTAGGGATTTGAAAAATGAATTAATCTATCTTCACAACGATACGGAACTCAAAAGTATTTTTGAAGAAAAGATGAAGAATAAAGCTCACTATGAGTTTTGGAGGGTTGTTGAAAAGGACAAATTTCCTAACTTACTTGAATGTGCTCAGAAAATATTGTGTGTTTTTTCATCTACTTATGTCTGTGAATCTACATTCAGTAAGCTGAAGTTTGTAAAAAACAAGTACAGATCTAGGCTAATAAGTGAGAATGTTGAGAACATTTTAAGAATTTCAGTTTCTTCCCAGCCTGCCAACATAGATGCCATATTAGAGGACTGTGAAAGATTTCGCCCATCAACTTCAAAGAATTAACTAAGTAAAAAAAAAACATTTTCAAACTTTTTTATGCGCAAAACAGTTTATTTATGTTGGTAATGTAATAAACGTATGTTATAGTCATATTGTTTGTCAGTTATTTAGTGCCTCTTGTACTTGCGGCCCTCAGGAAAATTGTATGCAAAATTTTTGGCTCTCAAAGTATTCCTAATGAGGACCCCTGCTATACACCCTGCACATGTGTTCTACCGTCTTTCATTTTGTTTCAGGGAGATTTTTTTAACCTTTCCTTAGTCCTATATATTTTCAGAAAAATATTATTTCTAGGCAATAATATTATACATGACCTACCGCAATACTTCTCCACACACACACACACTCACACCCTTGCACAATCTATCTACATCATGACTAACTCCGCACTCAAACACTTAACGCAGAATCGACCATATAGTTATGGTTTTTCCGATTTCTACAAAAAATGGATTTCTCATTTTAAGGGCTTAAATAACGCAGAATCGACTATAGATTCGCATTGTGTTCGCAGAATAGATGTAATAGTAGTATTTTAAGAGCTATCGTAATTATCATAGTTTTGCTCTAAAAAAATTCATGAACTATAGTTATGGATTTTTCGATTTTTAATAAATTTTAACAACGTACCTGTGAAAGATTTAGTTATAAAGACGTTGGCACATAAAGAAATAAAGAACAGAATTCACAAAGGTAGAATTCTGGGTCCCTATTGTTTACCACGTGAAATATTGCCACACAAATCAGGTGTGGAAGTGGCGGGCACGAGGGGTCAACTAGTCGCCTAATAATTCATTCAAGTAAAGGATTATATAAACACATGATTAATCTCTATCTTGAAAAAATCTAGTAAAGAGGTAGAAGTTGATGATATAGTTTCAAGAGCCTATTCTCTTATTTTTATAAGTAGGCTATAGGTTAAAGTAATTTATAGGCTACTAACATATGATTTTACATGTTTACTATATTTTATATTTAAACAAACTTTCCTTTGACCGAAATCATTTTGAGAAATCCCGCGCCTGATACGAATGACACATCAAACTCATGGCCTCTCGAATCGGTTGATTAGTGTCATTCCAAAAAAAAGGTTTGATGACACAGCCACCGTGGTACCCCAATATGTAAGAGCCCGAAACCCATACTGTAAAATTAAGACCTTTGACAATTCCTCCCCTGGGACGAGACGAGTGCTGCTTACCCGAGGCTACGATTTGGACTGCTTTTCTATTACTACTTGGAGAATAATAAAATAAAAAGAGGTGTTTGTATGTTGAAGTAAAACGTCTAGCATCTTAGATCTTTAGTGAATATGTATTGTTAAAGATTTAAAGTGCATACGCTTGAAAAGTGTGAAAATTACATTGTTTGTTGAATATCTTGTTCAATCATCTTAAAGGCCTAGATTGGAAACACACAAACGCGCCCGCGCATACACACACAAAAACATACGTCTTGCACTCAGTATATGAGGCGCAAGCTTATCTAAGGTTTAAAGCGGTTTTATTTAATTCTCACACCGAGACCAACACAAACAAACAGATGGCGGTGTCAGATTATTTTCTTGTAGGTGTGAAGGACTATAAACTGGAGATTTATGTAACGACCGGCCAACAATTACACGTTGCGGGTAAAGCTTATCAACCCTTATTTGTTGAAGAACTGTAAGACAACGCCCATCTTAAAAAGTTTGGTTTTGTTCTTCTTTTACTAGAGAGATAAAGTGTACATTACTCAGGCATACCTTTTGATGTACTCCTACCGAGCCTATGGTAATTTACTGTTTAATACATTTACTGTTTAGTCAAGAAAAATGGGTATATTAATAGCTGAAAAATACCATAACTTTTAGAAGTTTTGTGATACTTTAACATTCCTAGTTACGAAATTAGTTGGAACAGGTTTCCTATATTTTCTGGGCATTCTTTTTTTTAAGAGGAATGTCGTAATTTAGTTCATTTTCAAAGGAATCCATGCAACGTATTATTATCGCAGTACTAAGAATTCCATTGGGTAGTGGCCGAGGTCCTTTAGGGGATCAAATAATTAAAGTTTTATGTTTCTTCAGTATAACTGAAAACATCTATTGTAAACTTAAAGTTAGCAACATTGATGATGGCAACATCGCGCCGAAACTATTCTGTCAAGTAGACTTAATCATTGAGAACTGAGTAGAATATTGTTAGTATTTCCCCTTATAAATTATTCCCATTAGCACAGAATAAACTAATTATCGCAGACTATACTTGGTTGTAAGGTTTAAAATTTGAAACTTCCTTCAGATGATAGGCCTAGTTAAAACCTCTTCATTAGTTGAATTCCAACTTTAGAAGTTAAAACTCCCCCGATTCGTTTAATATCAAGTTTTACTTCAAAAGACCCGATAGCCTATATGACTTGAGCAAAATGTTTCTATAGCCTAAGACATTTACATAATTTATGTATAGGCCTATATAAATTTTAAAGATTGTACTTATTGGTAAATTTTTTTAAAAAAACTGTCTAATAATTGCTTTCATTACCTCACTAAATTCTTACTCCTTTCTAAATGATTTTTTAAAAATATTTAACGCTACATATAGGTCTATTCATCAACTCCTATTTCTTTACTTAATGCTGAAATTTATGTTTCTTTCTGCCATATTGCAACAGCAACGTCTAAGCCGTGCATATTTTCTGGCAATATTCATTAAAAGGTATTGGTTCCGTTCGTGTTTATATAAGCTAGATTTATTAATCTACATAAAACTTACGAGTAAATCGGGGTTTTCCAATAACTTATAGAACTAAGGTGTTTTCATTGTTTCAAAAATTTTTTCATAGATAAAGCAAAAATTCCTCAAATCTAACTTAGTCTAACTCTAGAACTTGCTATTTATGACGTCCAAATTATTAATAATTTCAGTTTCAACACAAAGGGAACTAGTAATAAAAAAAAATTAGTTACACAGTAAAGTATAATAATAAAAATTACTTTCAAGCCTTTAAAAGATATACAATCATAATCAGCATAATGGTACTACATTAAACTTATTAAATTAAATGTTCCTTACGTATTAGCGTATACTTTGGTCACTATTGTAGAGGGATTTTTCTTACCGGCGTCCAAAAATGACCGTATAAAAATGTCCTAAGGCCATATAGGCCTACATAACAATTTTTTTTTACAAGAAAGGTTATTTTTTATTAAATTAAAGTTGGGTAAAAATTTCAGTGCATAGTAAGAGAGTAAGCAAGAGGTAATTCGTCCGCTTATCAACGTCGCGCCGTTCCACGTATAGGCCTATATTTAAATTTTCCAATAAAGTCTCCAGTCAGGATAGTTTTGGTTGTAATTTTATACAACCTTACCTAATTAGACGTCTACGTCCGCGGAGTAATAGTTTTTAACAGGGGCTTATCGTGATCTCTATTCTAGGATTAAATTATAACTAAAACTAGCCTAACTGGATACTTTATAGGTATATTTCAATATAGGTAGCCTGTATAAAATTAACCTTCCGTGGCAATAACAAATACAATAATTATCAATATAGCTTCAGGACATGTGTTTATTCAGTTTATACGCATTGCATTGGAAGTGGACAATGTGCATTTTTACTACATTTAAATAATATATACAATTGTGGCCTCCGTATAATACGTAAATACCAATTTAATGAATTCATATTGAATTACCAATAATTTTAATTTATCATAAACAATAAACAATTATATCAAAGTATAGAAAAAAGTATACTTTATAATATTAGTAACTAACTAAAAACATAAATGCCGCTATTTAAAGGTCATTTGGCACACAAAAATTTAAAAATGTAAACAATAAAATGCTCTACATGGAAATAGTAAAATGATACTATTTTGATCTGTTAAAATAATATTAATTCTATAGATTTCCCTTAAAGTTTTAAAGGGGAGAAACCTAACTTTTAAAGGTAATGGAAAATTTAAAAACATAAGTAGACCTGCTATGAATTTAAACAAAGAAGTTTTGTTTGAGAAATACAACTTTTGATCGTAAATATCTGAAAGCAACATATAGCAAGGAAGTTTCGATAGCTTGGTTATTTCTTCGAACTTTACTACCCATAGCCCCCCACATTTTTACTCGGTCTGTCGCACCTAACACCTAATATAGCCAGGTAATTGAATAGCCCCTCTAGATTACTTAGTACCATGTAATTATCCATAAAGCTTTGCAGTTCAACACGTCCTTTGATTTAGTACGCGTCATACGTTTATTACCATACTTTGAAATATGAAAATTACCGCCACGGCTATTACAAAACTGTTTTCAAGAGTTGGCAGACGTGCGCTCTTCCTTTGTGTTGTGGTATGCCTGCTACAAACTGGTTTCAGATTGGTATCCGGGCTGGAAGACCGAAAATACGTAAATCTTGTAGTTATTGCCAATTAGAGGTTTGTTAGCATAATACTTGAGTGTCTGATTATGAAAACCTGTCTCTTCGGAGAGGGGAGCAGGTGTTCTTAGCTTCTGGAAACAAAATGGTGGTCATGACTTGCCTCATTAGTGTCTGAACTTAATAAGAAACATTTTCAAGGTATTAAACTTTAGTTTTGTTTTTGTGTTTTCACTTTATTTATTAAAGTCATTCGAAATTTTCTAGCAATCTGTATTAACGCCATTATGTTTGGTACACGTTTTAGGAGAGAACGTAGCTTACTTTACTGGATTATTATTGTTAGAGCAATGTTAGTGAATAGCCCACCGTGCTCTGTCTACCGTGGTAGTCTTAAGGACTGTTCTGTGTACGACGTACTTGGAAATTGTTTTTAAATAATTTTTTTATTTCTGTTTTTGAGATGTACAAATGCTTACTTTTTGAACAAATATTCTTTGAGCTTAGCTTGTGAGGTTATGTTAAAAACAAATAAAAACATACACAAAACTCACAAATTATTCATTTATTTACTCATACGCGTTCAATGACCAAGTCATCATCATCAGTGAGTGTTACTACTACAAACTCTAACTTACAACTAGGGTGAAAGTAAGGTTACATTTCCGTATTTATACATTTGGCGTTGCCACGCCCACTTGTCAAAACAACAGTTACTAACTCTACTTTAAACATGATACAACAAATAGAAATTTTGTACCTAACTCAATAATTACAATAAAATTTGTAACATACAACATAATTACATATAAACACAATAGATAATTAATATTACACATTATTATTATGTCAAAATATTTAACCTAAAAGTTACAATGAATTTTATTAATTTTTCCCTTTTTGTTACGCTATTTAAAATTATATAGAATTTGGAATAGGCTCTGACTCGTTGTTTACAATATTATTTTTATTCCTATTAATATACAATGTTTCCCATGCATCCTTACTTTTTTATTTAATCAAAAATTGCTATCATATTTACATAAATAACGTTTATATTTTATTCCCTTTTTAAATATTGTTCCTCTGGACTACGGGTAGCCACCAATTTGTCATAAATTAAAATGCTATGATTTAACGTTAGATGTACTTTAGAAAACTTCTTTTCTCATTTAGTGAAATGGTATAAGAGTTTAAAGTAGAATAAACCAAAAGCTCATTCAGGATGTTTAGAACACAATTACCGCCGTGAGTATTGCTGATTATTGTGTGAAACCACCGTTACCTTACTTACTTCAGACAAAACAATTACTCGCATTTTTCCAGACGAATCATGTGTCTATTAGGTTATAGATGAATTGGAGTTCTGTGTGAAGTATTAATGCAATCAGTCAATAAGCTTATGGTTATTATTGTCTGTGAAGATCAGGGAAGGATTGGGAAAATTTAGAGGAATAAGGTAGGGGACGTAAAACATCTTTGTAGAGGATAACAGAGGACCATGACATTTCGTTGAGTAGCCTATCTGAAAGTAAACCTAGTGTCTATCGGAATCTTAAACAGGTGTAAAGATCTACCTGTTACACCCAAGTTAAAGTTCGCCTCACCCAGTAAGAAACAAATATTTAGGTTTTAAACCTATCTAAAAAGTTGAACTCTTTTCTCCTTATTTATTTAGATTATAGTCTATTAAAAACGTTAGTAGATTAGGCCTATATAAATTAATAAAAAAACCTTTAGTCTGTAGCAATGTAAATCAAATTTCGAGCATTTATGTAAAATTAACAATTATGATCTTTAAATATGTTTTAGTTATTGGAAAATAGATTAAATTAATAATAAAGAAAATTACCTTTAAAAAAATAAACATTGTAGGCCTACAAAATCATTAAACTATAAATTTGTAGTTAAGTGAACATTAGCTGACCACGATTTTTGTATAGCCTACTGATCTAATTTATAGCAAGTAACTACCTTGTGTTAAAGCTAGTGCCGTCATTCGGAAATATTATCAGATTCTTTCACTCGTTCCATTGGAAGGTAGCCCTATGTTTCCGGATCCACAATATTAACAACTGAAAAATGCAGTAAAACCACTACACATCATGTAAGTTATTAAAAAAAGTTTATTAAAATAAAGTAATAAAGTTTATTACCTAAATATCCTACAATTTATTTTGAGTTCCACAAAGAAAATAATATAAGTTAGGCTATAGAAAACGCTTTCTATAAATGCTTGGGATCTGTTTTGCTTTCGTCACTAATTTAAGTCCAATATGTTGTTCTGCACAATAGTAGGTTCACTACTCACAGCTATGTTAGCAAAATTTTCATATTTATGCTACTCATATGATTTACTATACAAGACTAAAACTTGTGTCATCTAGAAGCGGGTTTAGTTTCGTTTTGAATCAGAAAATAAAGAAGAATGCTTGTTTAACTTCATTTTCACAATATAAATAATTTAACTTATAGCAGCTCATAGGCTACAATATCAAGATCATAGTGGTACAATATATTACAAAGAAAATATTAGAACGGACCCTAATACAACAAACATTTTCAAAAATAACAAATAGAACAAGTTACTTAAGATTAAACCCTTATGTACATTTCGATAACCATGTCATCATCATCAGCGTGATATCACTCTAGTTTGTAACTTCTTGTTTGCTAGATTGTAATTTTGTAATAAGGCCCTCTGATGATGATGACATGGTCATCGAAATGTACTTAAGGGTTTAATCTTAAGTAACTTGTTTTATTTGTTATTTTTTAATATGTATGTGGTATTGGGGTTCTTTTCAATATTTTCATTGTAATATTATAGCGGCTTAATATTAAAATATTGTAATCCCAAGTGTTTATATTTTTACTGTCTTTTATATCTTTGCGTCAGTGAGAAAGCTGATGAATATATATTAGGAAATGAAGTTAAAAGAAACACATTTTACACGTAACCCAAAGCGTTAACCTACACAACTCGGAAAAAATTCTAGTTATATTATTGTGTACACAAAACAGAAGATAAATCTTTCATTTATCTAATACAACCAATACAGAAACAATGAGAAACAAATATGGCGGACAGGCAAAAGATAACGTATATGAAATTACTACACTTGTAACTAGCCGCCAAGCGTTTGTGTGTAGTGAAGCCTGAAGTATGGGCCGCTTCACAAGTTCCTGCTAGGTTGCACATTATTATGTCCAGTATAGTACAATGAGATTTCTACCTTTGTCAGCATTGACACGTTAATTCCTGCTGACGTTTTTCTGTGAGCCCTCATTAGTTAGAGCATTTTATTTAGTACTGAAGAAACAGTACGCATATATGGAAAGCTGTGACTGTTAGAGGCTCAGCTAAATGTGTCAACCAGATTTAATATGAGAATGTTATGAAAGTCAGAAAAACTTCATATTTACTCAACATCTTAGGCTTCTTATAGTCATAGTAATATTTACCAATTTCCAAATACGCCTAACTATTATAACTTTCTAAAAGCAATTACCAAACATGACGTGTACAAGTCTACTGAAAGATAAAAATGATAAAAATAACTTATTTTGACATTGATTTGGATTAGCCTATGTGAAATATATTTATATATTTTGATAAAAAATATAATTTACTATTTCACATTTTAATTTGGTCACTAAGCTATATCTTAAAATAATTCTTACATGAAAAATGAAATTACTATAATAAAAATAGTCCTCTTTCCAAAAAATAGTAGACCTTTAAATTTGTTTCTAATCATCATTTTTATATTTGTTGGTAGGCTACTTTTAAATTTTGACTTTTAGTAGGTTAAAATCTATGAAAATAGTGCTTCCTAATTGAAATCCCTTTCTCCTAAAGTCTTTTTCCGACTCTTAATACTCTAATGGAGACTACCCGTCTATTAAATAAAGATAAATGCTGGTTTTTTTTAGGCTAAAATTTCGTAATGTTTGTTAAAATTTATTTATAAAAATTAGAAGAAATATAGTTTAGACCTAGACCTACCTATTAACATTATACGTCTACTCAAGCCATACAGATATATAAGTGTGTGTGTGTGTGTGAGCGCGCGCGCGTGTGTGTTTGTGTGGTAGGATGGTTAAGCCTATAAAGATCTAAAATTTAAGACAACCATCTTTGTTCTTATGCTTTTTACAAATCTCTGCCCACAGAATATGTATTTTACTTCACACATATCCCTTTATCGCTTCCAACTGTCTCTCTCAGGTGAGCAGGTACGACTCTGATCCATGAGTTCAGCTTTCCCATTGGCTACATTTGTCGCCATGTGGTTACCATGGCAACTAAGCCGGCTGTTCTATTGATTAGCTGCCATCTTGGTCGTAAAAAGCTTTCGGAAAAACAACTACAGCCTATTCCAAGTAAGATGAACGCGTACGGTTGAATTGAACGCAATGTTTTATTGAAGCCGGTTTTATAAACACTACTTTTGTTTCAAGGTTCTGAAGAGGGAGTTTTAAGTTTTAATTAATAATTTAATGGTGTGAGAGTCGTTTCGCAAACAGATATAATAAATCACATTGTAAACTTTTACGCGCTCGTCAAAATGTAACGCCTATCTATATAGTAGACTACATCTCAATGTGTAGGCCTAACATTAAACAAAATAATATCCAAATTCAACATTCAAGGCATTTTTTGATAAAAATGAATGCATTTTCTTTAGACCACATTTGTTTCAAATTTTACATAACAAACAATCTAATACAGCAAACAAATATTTTATTTACAATATCCTATAAAATAAATTTTCAAAGCGTTAATCTGAATGAACGTGCTATAAGAACAAGAGTATCTGAGCCCCAGCGAGTTTACCAGATCTACGTGAACCCCTGCTATTTACTCAGCGACTGTGCTCGTTGTAAATCCGTATTCATAAGGACTATCAATGAAAATTAATTACATGTAATTCTCTAGTTTCACTCTATTTATCACTTTTTTGACCGGATCAGCCGTCAGAAATTGCTTTTGTTGGAATATTAGAAAGGTCGTAGTCAGTAATTTAGGGGATTGGTTTTTGATAATATAACACAAAATAGGTTTAAACGAGTTTCCAAATAAAAACCACACTTCCATTTTTATCCACATGACCACTTATGTCATCGCTCGTGCTCCGTATGTTCTTATATGTGCTTAAATAATCATGAATACATTACATAGGCCTCTAGTCTCAAGAAGAACAGCTATTCGTTTACCAATTTTACACTAATAGACCCTACTGGAGTTCAACAAATAGTAATTATACGTTAGCTAAAACACTTAAAAATGATTAATTATTTTAAAAATGCTATTGATTCAAGTAGACTAGACTATATACCCTACAGCATGGTATGTTTTATTTATATTAGATTAACTTAATTTTGAATAATCAACCATCGTATGTAATGGTAGTTTAGTTTAAGCGAAGGGTAAGTAATAAATTATAGAACCTAGACTTGTATTTGTTGCGGGAATGTTGGTATCGCATGGAGCGTGTTGCGGCTATAAAAGTAGTTAACTGCACCGACTTGGAGGTAACAAATAATACATGACAAGAGTAGACGATGCGGTGAACACAACATTCCGTCATGAAACCAACACAGATAATCCTCTTAGGAGAAAACGTTTTTGTAAATTTAATAAAACTACTGAGTATTAAATATTAGGTTATTTAAAAATTGACCAACTCGTAGTTTTTAATAAGTTACACACATTTATTTAATTAAACTTGTTGTACTAGTAATACCTGTTCATATTATCATCTTATAGCCTACAACTCTAAGACTATTTAGGATCAAGTTATAGGCTCTATGTATTTTTATAGTCAAGCCTTTTCAGTTTACCCTACTCCTTCTAAATCTAAATATAGAGCCTACTCTAAGAATTATATTTTAGATCAGTTCTAATTTATAATAACATTTTACAGTAGGCTAACAATATTTCTTAGCCTGGTAGATGGCTAAATATTCTAAAAGGTCTACTTCAGTAGGAACTATATGAAATTGTATTCAGGATTGAAAAAAACGGGAATATTTTTAGCCCACTTGAGAAAACATGGATTATTTCAGAAAATCCTTCTAAAAGGGTTTCAGTCAATTTTTTTAAATTTATGATTTTATTTTAATAATTGTCAACACAGCCTTTAAAAGATTTTTTATGTTTGAATGTTCTATTAGACGTACTAAAAGAAATGTCTTCGTAAGATTTTACCTAAAATAATTATTTCGAATATTTGAATACAAATAGCTTTAAAATTTAAATACCACTTGGACACACGGACTTTTATAATAACATGTTATAATATGATGGGGTGATACGTACAATCTTAGTTGTAAATATTAAAAAAAAATGTGCACGTATGTCTTAACGATAGCCTACAGGTACATATTTTTGCTGCTTTCAATATCATGGTCATCGCAAATACAGACCCAAATTTGTTCATATCCTGCCGATAAACCTATTGTTTGCCTTAGACTAATATCAGGAAAACAAGTAATTTACGATGCAAATGTAGTTCTATCTCTCACACATTATTCAACATTATTTGATTTGATATAATATAAAATTTGGTCTGAATAGTAAAAATCATAATCGAAAAGTAATTACGATAATAGCCTAATAATGAGCATTAGTTCATTTAGCACTTTGAACAATATTGAAGAAAAAACTGTCTTTGGTATAAAGTTGTCAGGAACACAGAAAAAAGTGGTGCTGATTCTGATCCAAAATATTTTATATTTAAAAAAAATCTCATTATAACACAAGTTTTTAAAACCAAGGTTTTGTAATCTGTCTTTATAAAACAGATCGCTTTTGGCCTACGGTATAATATAGCTATAAAGTAACAGGTAGTACAGTACAAGCTAAGCTATTGACAAGTTAAGTGAACTCAATGTTTGTATAGACCTATGTTTTTATTGCGGCACTGAAAATAGCCTTTTGTATCTCCTTCATTATTAGCCTAAAATTAATTTTTTTAAATCAAATCTAGGCTATCTCAACTTTGTAGCTATATTACTATATCACAGTTGTATTGAAATGCAATATAACCTTATAGGCTACTATTTTTTCTAAAAATCTAAAAGTTTTATAAAGTTTCGTGTGTATAAAAAAGTGAGTTTAAATGGTTAAATTCTATTTAATATTTGTGTACTTTCATGTGTAAGTATCAAGTTAGTTATCTATTTTTCGGTTGCTGAATACTTTCTGCATAACGAGACAAGTTTTATTTGCAATCTTGATGATAGGTATATTAACAACGTAAATATATTGCAACGTAAATTAATATAATAAAAATAGTAAAAGTAGGTTTATAATTAAAATAATAATCAAGTAGGGTACTTGAAATAATAACTAGAATCATAATAGTAGTACTATTGATTAATAGTAAAAATTTAAAACTTTTTAAGAAATATTATGGAAACAATGATGGCAAGAACTGCCTATTATTACCTCAGAACCAAATATTCCACTTTTCAATGCATGTGTTATGTTATTTAAATACAGTTCTTTTTATTCCCTGTATTTTTTAATGTGATTTACTAACATTTTAAGTGCGTTAGTGTGCGAGTATAATGGCCCTCGCGCACAAATTGTTTTTATATGTTAATAGTGATGAAATATAAAGCTGTTAGCCATGTTAAACTTAGAACTATGTTTTGAATAATGTAAAACCGCTTCATTATTTACTGAAACCAAAAAGGCAGACGAAAAGGATTTAGTAGGCTACTTTTGTTGTTGTTTTAAATAAAATCATGTAGCAAAACAACCGAATGGACAACGATGGGCCTAAATCCTATACTTCTGCTACTTGTATAATTAGTATGTCCTATAATTGATCAACAAAGAGTAGGCTCTCTTGATTTAAGGTTTTTGATAATAATGTTTTATATGCTGTTATGTTTTAAATAAACATAACCCCTATTTTTAACGTTTTCTTAAGAAATAGTGAATTTTATCAAGCATTTAAATTTTTTTTACAAGCTCCAATCTAATTTTTATTTAAAAGTTTTTATAAATAAAGACTTTCTTTAACTAATAACCTGAGAGTAAAGTGTATTCTTTGTTAGTAAGAGGACATCCATGAGGTGAGGCAAGTGTTAAGGACAAAGTTGTAAAAAACCACTTCTTCTGAAAAGGACGTCCTTATAAAACAAAATATGTGTTACTTTGGGAAAGTTCTTATTTATGGAAGTGTAAGCCAAACAAGTGGAAACAAAAGTGTAAATATTTAATGTTTTTATAATAAATGTTAATTTTTTATATTTTTAAATAAATTAAAAGACTTGTTACAATAAATTCTTTTTTTAAAACGTTCCCTAATGTGTTAGAGCAACCCCATTATTACCGAAGTTTTAGATCAAATGACATTATTTTTAATGTAAAACTTGAAAAAGCTTTAATCTAAGAAAAAATTATTTGAAAACTAATGATTTGAAATAAATTGTTTCGGGTATAATGGGAGGGGCGTGAAAAAAGTAAATAACGCTTTGTAAATTGTAGATTTAATGATTTTAAAAATTAAATGTTTGTGTAACGCACGTTTAATTGTTATTTTTACTTAATTTAGTTTTATTGTTTATGGAGCTGGTAGCCTATTAGGCCTTAATCGATTACAAGTCTCAATACAAAAATATAATTTTTTAGGGGGAATGAGAATAGGCCCTATATATATTTTTCAGAGTAGGCTATAAACCAGTTTATTTTTACTCGGAATATATTTTAATTATCACAACATTTTACGCTTATTTTGTTTTTATGTGATCAAATATGCTGTGTGTGTGTGTATGTTCATTACTCTAAGATTTAATTGCGATTAACAATATATAGGGCTATTTGCTATTATGCATACCATGTATTTTTATTGGAGTAACCATAACAGAATGAACCCTAGGTAAGTTTAATATGAAAACTAAAGGAAAAATTGTCCTTAAAATGCTAAGACTTGATTAAAGGTAAAAAAACTAGCATAGGCTGTTCATAATTAGAATATTTCTACACAATTGGTTTCTATTGTACGCAGTGATAGGTCTATATAAAGCTAAACTCTATACGAACTTTAAGAATCCTTCAAGTAATATCAGGGAATTAGGGATTCTCTGAAATTTGGAAGTTTAATTTTAGGATAAATTCTGGTAAGATTTTTATTTGTTGAAAGCTTTTCACTTGGCAGAATCAGAATAGAATCACGCGCCCTCTTAAATCAATAAACGAGCGTTAAAGGCACCAATAAAATCTATAGTTGGCACCCCTGAACTCAGCCAACATGTCAACATTCTAATAAACACTTGCAACAATATCCATAAAACTCACCATTTTTACCGCTCGCGCATCAGTGAGCAATATTTAAAATAAAACTCCCCTAACAGTCCGTATTTTGTTTTATTAGCATTTCTTTCGTCTGTGAAGTCAATAAACTAAGGGTTGGGGGTGCGATGGTCTGGGTTCTGTTAGAGTATCCTAAACATCGTTAAAATTCAGTGGTTCCAGCCCTTTGAGGGACGTATTCCCGCGCTTTTAGTCGGGGTGAGTGTTTAGAGATTTATGGAAATAGTAACCATCGAGAGACAAAGTCAAGATGTATCTTGATAAGGAATTACATCGTTGGCCTATGTCCTAAAATGTAGCAACGACTAGGTCTAGGTCAAGCATGGGCCATATTCTCTAAATTTGTTTTCGCCGTTAAAATAATGCAGTGTTTATTAATTACGTTTAAAAACGTATTTGTTAAATTTATAAGCATTTAAATATAAGGAAAATATAAATTTCTACCCAGAATGTTTTCAAGTAACAAATAAAAATAAGGCAAAATAAGAAGACAGTCATCATAAACGTACCTACAAATTATTTGATTATAGCTTCAGGAATTGCTATAGATGGGTAACGGTGTATAAATGTGTTTGTTAAAATATTATAAAAACATAATATTTAATAATAAACCTTGTGACAAATTTGACACAGAAATTGATGTTAATAAAATTTAAAAAAATAAAAAATAAGATACAATAACTAATTTTAAGGTATCAAATATCGGAAAGTGAATAAAAAAAGCAATATTTTTCAAACAGAAATAAGAATTTTTCAACAATAAAAATACTATAAATATAATTATCAAAATACTACAGCTATAGTTCTGTGACCTTTTTAGTCTTCATTTTCCAGTTAGAACCTTGTTTAAAAAGTTTAATCCTAGCTTAATCTCTCACTAGTCGTAACTCGCTAACGCAACGTTTATGGAAATATGTTTATATGACTTTTTTTCTTAGCTATTATTGTAGAATCAGCGAGTTATTTTGTGTTTATATACTTGTACACTGTTCTGTATTTAAGTGAAAAATATTTGTCCTAAAAGTATTTTGGAAAATTAAAATGCTCATAGTTGAACTCTATATAAATTGTTACTTCTAAATAAACAACTATTAAGAGAAACATATTTAATAATAATCGGAATTAATATGACTAAATTACATTTCATTAAATTAATACAGTCATAACTAATGATGTTATAGATCATACGTTTTATACAATCTATATATATAAGTTATAAAAATGACTGTTTTTATGTGTGTATGCATGTTACAGACGGCTTAACCGTTAAACAGAAGTTGATGAAATTTGGAGGGTTTGTTTAACATATTCCCAGGATGCTTCGTGTTACGTTTGGTATAGATCCATCCTCAATGCTTCGCCCCAGAGGTTCAAAAACCGATGTATATATGTATGTGTGTATGCATGTTACAGGCGGATCAACCGCTAAACAGAAGTTAATTAAATTTGAAGGGATTGTTTAACATATTCCCAGGATGGTTCCTGTGACATTTGGTGTGGATCCATCCACAGTGCTCCGCCCCATAGGCTTAGGATGGTTAAAAAACCAATGTATATATGTATGTGTCTTATGGGCGCCACAATCGTTGTACAGAAGTTGATGAAATGAGGGTTTGTTTAACATACCTCCAGGATGGTGCGTGTGATGTTTGGTGTAGATTAATACTCAGGACTCCGCCTCAGAGGCTTAGGATGGTTCAGTGTACAACCTTCCATAAGTCTAACAAAATGTATATCTATACTACCGTTACTTAAATTCATTAAAAAAATTATAAACATTATGTAAAAATAAACATACATTTTTAATTATTTAAACTGTTTAAAATTACTAAACTATATATACAATTATTGCTAGCACACTTATTGATATTAAAAGTAGGATCGCCGATAATATTCATTCGAAATTCGAATCAACCAAAGCTGTGGTTTGGAACCAGACTAATCTCAAAAAACTGACACCCAACTTGATCCGGGCAGAAATTAGAGGTGACAAGTTCAAAGTAGAGATGGTCTTAATTCCATGAATACCAATTATTCGATCAAATCTATCTATTGATTTTAAACGATTACAATTTCCTTTGCGTCTTGCATTCGCAATAACAATAAACAAGGCACCAAGAACAATCATTACTAGTGCTGGATTATATTTGGAATATTCGAGCCTTTACCACGGATAATTATATGTTGCGTTGTCACGTGTTGGGGCACCTAAAATGTATATGTTTATACGCCTAACGAAACTAAGAAAAACATTGTCTATCCTTTAGCATTGCAGTAAATGAAATATAATTATTTAATGTTTGATTTGCTTTCTTATTGCAAACGTTATGATTTCGGGCGCAGCAACATGCGCCCTGTAGCGCTAGAATGTTGAATAGAAATCAGTTAAAACAAGTGTTCGTACCCTTTAAATTGTCGGTTCTTCTTAAGACTGAAGACCTTTGTATTTATTCTTGACGAATTCTGTGCCTAATATTTAGCTTCAGTTTGTTAATGATTTTTATTAATCAATCATTTTTGTTTTACGTTCTACATGATAATCGAAACTTATTTAAAAAACTGCAAAGAACATTCCTTACAAAGTGAAATGTAATTATAGGGCCTAATCATGGTAATAATTATCTTTCATATATACGCTGATATATACTGTATTAATTTACGCTATTTAAACAAATATTAAATTAGGATTTCAGATTTTCCCAAGGTGTTAGGTAACACATTTTTTTTTCAATAATTACCTTTGACAGGAATTATGAAAAATTTGGAAACGTTAAATGAAATTTTTTTAAATTAAAAAAAATAATATTTCCGTTTAATACGTTTTTTCGATTTTTAATACGAAAAATTAGGTTGATTGATTTATAACAATTAAAGCATATAGCCTACATATATAATATATAGAGTTTGTTAAATGCCTCTTTAACTATGTTTAGGCTCAGATTTTATTTCAGTCGTCTTTCATTTTTTTATCATCTCACTTTATAGGGCAAAGTATTTCTTATAAACAAATAGGATTTCTTCATCTATATCTTGTAATTATCTTAAAAGTTTCTCTTTTATTTTTCAGATTCCGTTAGGAGGGCCAGAATTCTATTCAATAATAACAGATCTGTGATGTCGTCGATCTCAGGTAGATCTTATTAAGTGTTTCTAAGGGTTAAAACAATTTTCATTATTATTGTAGATCTCTTAACATTTAACTTCACTGGTCTAAAATTGTTACTGGCTATAATGTTTCGTAGATACAAATACACAGGAAACTGTTATGTCTGAAAAGTTATACAGTTATTGTTTGGTTTCAAAATTTGATTATTTTTTTCAAAACACGAAGTTTGAAATCATATTTTTCATATTTTACACCGATGCCTAAAAATCTAATTTCTTCCCAACTAAATAATGTAAGAAATACGAGTAGTTGAATTTATCTCTCGGATTTATGGAGCCGGTAAAACGTCCCGTTTCAGGTTTATAGCTCTATAAAGATTTATATTTTCATTGTTTATTTTAACTTTCAATTTCTTGGCTTGAATAATACATTAACCTTAAGAAGCAGCCCATAACTGTTATGGGGTTATAACGTCTAGTATCGGCAAACTTTGAGAATTTGTTATTAATAATTTAACGTTATCCTGGAATATTTACGATTAAAGTTTGTTTAATAAAAGCCCCTCTCTACGTAACAACCCTTTTTGTAATAAAAGGGATGAATAATTAACTTTTTGAAAGTCGTAGTATGCTCGAGATTATAATTAAGGGATGATTCTGTTTGCAAACACAACAAAGGGCTGTTTTAAGTGCGCATTAACGTCCATTCATTTCGAGGTGTAAACTCTGGCAAATTATTGAAACTGGGAAATTGCTTTTGTTTACGGCGCCATTACATCCTCGGCTGCCTCATTCGCCTGATGGTAATTTTAGGGGGTTGTTGTACTCATATTTTAATATAATTATGATTATATATTCTTGCTTACAATACGTTTACGTTTCAGTTTTATGTTTGTCTTTGTTCTTAAAATGTTTGGTATTAAATCCATGGAATGCTACTCCCCTTTATATATTAAGGGCTTAAGAGCGTAAAAGAGCTAAAGAAAAATATTTTCCAACTAGTTTCCGTTAAATGGAATTTGGTATATTTTATAAACTATAGGAATCTTCTTACTGGCTGCATGAGAAGGGAACAGCACCAGGCTTCTATCAGTTTCACCATTCAATTTTTATACGACCAGGTTTTAATATCAAACGGTAGGGAAGATCTTATGGATTAGAAGTGATGACTGCAGGAAGAGTTTTGTGTCTTCCAATCGAACAATTGTGTGTATCAATTCGTATAAAAAAATATCCTATTATAGATTTCGGCTGCGTAAATCTCGAGTGTGCGGATATTTCGAAGTACTTTTCGGTAAGCCTCGGTTGAAGATAAATTAGAATGAAATTGTCCATTAATAAAAAATTGAAGTGCCTTAACAGCACATTCTGTAATCACCAGTCTGGAAAAAAAGAAATCATAGCTTATATATAATTTCAAAAATGATTTACTATATGGAATATATAAACATAAACGAATAACAGAAGACACGCGATTGGGACACATAAGAAAGTGACGTGCGGCCGTGGAGGGACCATTTTTAAGAGGGAGGAAATGGTACACCTACTTTGTTATGGAAAAGCACAAAGGAATTCAGATTCAATGCCTCAAAACAATTTTTTTAGCGAGTACCCCCACATCGACGACATTTAGGACGACAGAAAAATGTCATTGGAAGCCAAACCACGAGCTACGAATATAAAAAAAGCCTAGAAACAGTCGGTGGGAAAACACCACTTGACCGATAATGTCAACGGCAAAAGGTGTTTGAAAACCAATAGGCCTATGTAGATATTAAAAAAAAAAAAAAAAAAAAAAAAATGGTAGCTTAAATAAATGTTGAAAAACGTAACCGATACACAAACTCTAATTAAAATTTTAAATACATAAGTCAACTCTGCACTACTTCAGTGACCCATTGTTTCAATCGCCAAGGATAACGCAGCCTATAGTCATTGCTAACCAACTCACGCGTTGTTGACAGTGAATAAACTCACAAGAATTAAATTATTGACAAGGATTAAATAATACTTTGATGCTAGCCATGGGTATAAGTTGACGTAGAGGGGCAGTAGGCAATTTAAATAGTAGGAACAGTGGATTTAATTATCGCGAACTTCACGCTATCTTTGAAGCACATGAATTTAAGGACAAGTATTTTAAAAGTTTCCAATACTAGCTAAAAAAATATTTTATAAAATTATTAATTTGCATATTTTTGGAAGAATAGCCGTAGGAAGCATAGACAAATATCAAAAGGCGTTTACGGGTTAAACATATTTAAAAAATGCGTTAATGTTTTAATAAAATACACTATAATTTACAAAATTGAATCATTTTAAGCTTAAATCTTTCTTATATATTTTTCTCCTGGCATATGTTTTATATTAAAAAAAATAATATCACTTTTTTTTGTTTCAAAGCCACTTGTTTTCCGTAAATAAAATTTTCAGCTGTTAACAGTCCCATTGCAATTTATTTCTGCAAATATAAAAATAAATTGTCTCATACTGTTAAAAAAAAGGTACAGAAACAACACCTGCTAACGTTAAGTACTCGATGTGCACTGATTTTGAAATATTTAAGGATTTTCTTTAAATTGTAGGGTAATAGGCCTACTTCCTTCAAGGATCCTAATACTGATGTCACTCATAACTTTATAAGCAGAAAGTTCTAAAAATGTAGCTTAAAAGGGAAATCGTAAATTTAGGAATCCAGTTTGAAAAAATTATATATTTCGAATAATCAGCAAAAAATTAACAATGAAATTAATTTTTGAAACATGGAACCTACAAAGTAGGCCTTTAGTTTTTAAAACGTAAATACAGCACGTAACCTACATACAACACTCAAGAGCGCTTGCGCGTGTGTGTGTGTGTGTTTGTGTGTGTGGTGGAAAAGAGAGATAGTTTACGATGGCTAATTTAGAATTCGGGTGACTCATATATAAGTCACTTAAAGTTTAAAGAGATTTCTATACCGCCAGCAAAACCGTTTTGCAGTTTATTTTATTCTGCCACTAGCTAAACTGAATGGTGCATGACAGAAAGTAAATCTGTAGCCATTAACAGCACCTGACCTACCCGACAGTTAAAGTCTCCTGTGATAAAACTTAATAGATACATTAAGCTGAAAGTAACTTTGTTAATACAACTGACTGCTAGTGTTTCAGTTTTACGCCGGTAAATCATTAATTTAGCGAGAAAGGGAATTCGCTATTGCTTTTTAATATAAAATATATGGAGGGAAATATATTATAAAACACTTTTATTTACTTGAATTATAGGCAGTATAGAGATTGTTGAATAAAATGGATAACTCATTTTCTCGCCGTATTTAAATCAAGTTTAAACCAAATAGAAATCAATGTAAAACAATGATTACTGTTATTAAAGTACCTTATTTTGTTGATCAAACAATTATTGATATCGTTATTAACACACACACACACACACACACACACACACACACACACACACACACACACACACACACACACACACACACACACACACACACACACACACACACACACACACACACACACACACACACACACACACACACACACACACACACACACACACACTCACACACACACACACACACACATTTGTTTAGTTTGGTTAGTTTTATTTGTGTAACATTCATTTTAAAATAAAACTTTAGTTAGGCGATGATAACCTTGATAGGTTTTTCGCCTGGGAAAAACAAAAAAAAAGAGAAAAAACACACACACATACACACACGCACGTACAATTTGAGTGCTTAAATTAAACTTAACAAGCACAGTTTGTAAAAATCGACTGTACAAAAAGAATTATCTGCTCTAGTAAACAATGTGCCATAAAAACTCAAGGAGTTAAAATTATCAAATGCCAAGAGGCTTGAGCAATACTTATGCCAGCTTTATAGTCTAAGGTAACAGAAATTGCACTACTTATCAAACTCTTACTATGTTTTTTTTTTATTAGTAGGGGAAGTTTTTATTGCACTTATATTTAACAGATTAAAAATAATCAAAAGCGCTACAAACTGGTATTTTCATCCTACTGATTAGTAACTTCTTTTTAATTTATTACTGATTTATGTTAGATTAAGTAAAAATTCCGATTTGGCTATATTTCTTCAAAGATACTATTTTCGATTCCTTGTTAACACTTTTCTTGATTTGAAAATTAATTACGTACTAAGAATTTGAAAACTTACCAATGGTCACTCAAAAAGCTAATAAAGTGTTCAGCAATATTTAAGCACTGGTTTACACTGCACTTGCTAGAAGTCTTGCTAAAATCAATAACTTTAAATAAAGTGAAATATTTAAAATAAAATCATTATTCTGAAGGGATTAGGGCAAATTTAATTTATAAGTAATTACGAATTTACATGAATTGTTTATTTAAACAGTTATCATTTAATTACGCTAACAAAACAAAAACAAACGTCATAGAGAAGGGTACGGTAAGCATATGCGAAGGCATTTACTTCCTAAATCAGCGCATTTATATCCTTTTTTATTCCCATCCATATTCTCAATATATTTCATCCCTCAACGAGGTGAAATCTCGTGGTGATAGTAAAATTACCAGTAAATCACTTAATACAGTAAAATATTTACCTTAAACAAATTTTCCTTCGTAACGTTCTAATTAAGAAATATCGTTTCTATACGTTGTACTTTAAGGGCGTAAATCTCATTTTAACAGCGGAGTTTAATTGATTCTTAAAGGCTATTTTAGACACTAAATCCTTTAACAAACTTAACTCATAGTCATTATATTTAAAATTATGGTAAAATATAAAACCAGGAAACGTGAGTTTTAGCGCAAACATATCCCTCCCTATTGTTTCCGGTTACTAATGGGTTCTGTTTTGAAGTGTTGGGTCTAGGAACCGTCAAGGTGAGTTTATACTGAATAACCATAGTAAATAACCCTTGTAGAGCCTTCATTTCCCTTTTTGTCCCCTTTCCGTTTCGTTGCTAATGAACCGTTCATTTCGCTTTTATGTTGAATGATTTTTTGTCAACATTGAATATTCAAACAAGAGACAATGGAAAAGGAACTAGTTTGGGGCTTGCGTTTCCTAGAAAGCTTAATGGCAAGGAAAGCAGAATTTTACAATGAGGAATTCAATGCTCAAAAGTATGACGCAGTCAAAAAAAAACCAAATTTTGTATTTCTACAAATTAATAGGGAAGAGAAATTAAAAGCAATAAGTTGTTGGTTTATTGGTGAACTTGTGAGATCCAGAGCCTGTATCGTTACGCATCCCCAAAAAGACTAAAAGTTTTCTTCGCTTCTTATTTGCAATAATTTTTTATTTCAGGTAATGTTCTTTATGCATTGATTAACTGCACTACTTAATGACCAAAAGCAGACGGTCTCATATTTGATCGCAAAACAATTTTGACTTTTATTTAAATGAAAATTGGAAATAACACCTTTATGGAAAGCTTTTTCGAAAGTGAAACTTTCTTCTGGCGCGTCAGATACAATTTGGGTTGGTATCATAATTTATCCATTTAAATTTAGCCATATAAACGTGCATAGTTTAGGTTACGCTATAATGTACTATAATAGAAGGCCCTACAATAGCTGATACTCATATGACGCTGTAGCTATAGATAGATGTAGTAGGATCGTACTACTCATGTCTTGTAACTTTCGGTTGTAGTCTTATATTATTAAGTCTAAATGTTATTATTATATATTAATATTCAGATGTTAAAAATAATAATTTATATTTCAATACATCTTACTAGTACAATTAATATATTTACTAAAATTAATAAGGAAATTTGTTCCAATTTTTCAAATAAAATATTCCAAGTCAGATATGACACTATGAAAAATCAATTTCAACTAATGTGAGTTTAGTCCATTACTAAACTTTAGTTAGCTTTACTTAGGAGAATCCGAAGAGAATTCGCTTGTGTTCGTGCATTTATATTTGAAGTAATAGAATATATTCAACGTAACTGGTAAATATTGCAAAGACATTATTGAACAACGCTATCGTCAATTTGGAAGGTTCGTTAAATAAAAAAAACGAGATAAATAAAGATTTTGGATAGAAGATCTAAATAGAATACTCGAAATTATGAAATTTTCATAGGAGAAAGTAGTAAAGCCTTACCTTAAATAAATAGGCCTATTAACTATATAGAGACGTTTAGGCTGTCTTGGGGAAAGTGTTATTGGTTCACATGTGGATTAAGTTTTAAAAAACCTTCCCGTAAAAAAGAAATACTTTAATTATCTGGTGTCAGCTCTCCTCAATTAAACAGCTATAGCCTATATTAGATCCTAGATAAAATAAGCACCTGTTTGTTTTATATCATATTATAATAAAAGTATTATTTATTTTATGTTTAAGGAGAGTTGGGGATAGAATCTTTATCTCCTAGTCAAAACTCTAAAAATAATTGACTCTTTGTATTATAATGTATTAGAAAATAACCGGACAACCGGAAATCCGAAAATTTTATTAAGCATTGAAATGAAAAAATCATGAACACTTTATTACTCTTGTGTAGTTTTAAAGCGATCAAGCAAAGACAAGGGGTTAATACTATCATTGTATACGGAAAATAGGTCAGGATTGTGAATAAGGCAAGAATAAAGTAGGAGCATAAGACCATCAAATAGAGGTTAAGGAAAAGAGGACGTCATATCACGTATGTTACGTTGGGTATTGGAAGTAGAGATCCTCTCTATCGAGATCATTCACTTGTGCAACGTTGCGTTCTGGAAGTAGAGGTACTCTCTATCGAGGTCATGTCACGTGTGCAAAGTTGTATATTGGAAGTAGAGGTACTCTCTATCGAGGTCATGTCACTTGTGCAGCGTTGGATTCTGGAAGTAGTGGTACTCTCTATTGAGGTCATATCACGTGTGTTACTTTGGGTATTGGAAGTAGAGGTACTCTCTATCGAGGTCATGTCAGGTGTGCAACGTTGGGTATTGGAAGTAGAGGTACTCTCTATCGAGGTCATGTCACTTGTGCAGCTTTGGATTCTAGAAGTAGTGGTACTCTCTATCGAGGTCATATAACGTGTGTTACTTTGGGTATTGGAAGTAGAGGTACTCTCTATCGAGGTCATGTCACGTGTGCAACGTTGTGTATTGGAAGTAGAGCTACTGTCTGAAGATGCTATCTCACTTATGCAGCTTTGCGTTCTAGAAGTAGTGGTAGGCTACTCTCTATCTAGGTCATATCACGTGTGTTACTTTGGGTATTGGAAGTAGAGGTACTCTCTATCCAGGTCATGTCACGTGTGCAACGTTGGGTATTGGAAGTAGAGGTACTCTCAATCGAGGTCATGTCACTTGTGCAGCGTTGGATTCTGGAAGTAGTGGTACTCTCTATCGAGGTCATATCACGTGTGTTACGTTGGGTATTGGAAGTAGAGGTACTCTCTATCGACATTATTTCACGTGTGAAAAGTTGGGTATTTGGAGGTAGAGCTAATGTCTATCGATGTTAAGTCACTTGTGCAACGTTGTGTTCTGGAAGCAGAGGTTCTCTCTATCAAGCTCATATCACGTGTGTTACTTTGGGTTCTGGAAGTAGAGGTACTCTCTATCGAGGTCATGTCACGTGTGCAACAATGGGTATTGGAAGTAGAGCTACTGTCTATAGATGCTATGTCACTTGTGCAGCGTTGCGTTCTGGAAGTAGTGGTACTCTCTATCGAGGTCATATCACGTGTGTTACGTTGGGTATTGGAAGTAGAGGTACTCTCTATCGACATTATTTCACGTGTGAAAAGTTGGGTATTTGGAGGTAGAGCTACTGTCTATAGATGCTATGTCACTTGTGCAGCGTTGCGTTCTGGATGTAGTGCTACTCTCTATCGAGGTCATATCACTTGTGTTACGTTGGATATTGGAAGTAGAGGAACTCTCTATCGATATTATTTCACGTGTACAACGTTCGGTATTGGAATTAGAGCTACGGTCTACCGATGTTATGTCACATGTGCTACGTTGCGTACAGGAAGTAGAGCTACTATCTATCGAGGTCATGTCACTTGTGCAACGTTGGGTATTGGAAGTAGAGCTACTCTCTATCGAATTCATGTCACTTGTGCAACGTTGTGTTCTGGACGTAGTGGTATCCTCTATCGAGGTCATATCACGTGTGTTACGTTGGGTATTGGAAGTAGAGGTACTCTGTATCAAGATCATGTCAATTGTGCAACGTTGCGCTCTGGATGTAAAGGAACTCACTATCGAAGTCATGCCACGTGTGCAAAGTTGGGTATTGGAAGTAGAGCTACACTCTATCGAGATCATATCACTTGTGCAACGTTTCGTTCTGGAAGTAGAGATACTCTCTATCGAGGTCATGGCACGTGTGCAAAGTTGGGTATTGGAAGTAGATCTAATGTCTATAGATGCTATGTCCCTTGTGCAGCGTTGCGTTCTGGAAGTAGAGCAACTCTTTATCGAGGTAATGTCACTTGTGCAACGTTGCGTTCTGGAGGTAGAGCTACTCTCTATCGAGGTCATGTCAATTGTGCAACGTTGGGTATTGGAAGTAGAGCTACTCTCTATCGAGGTTATGTCACTTGTGGAACTTTGGGTATTGGAATTAGAGCTACTGTCTATCGATGTTTTGTCACTTGTGCAACGTTGCGTTCAGGAAGTAGAGCTACTATCTATCGAGGTCATGTCACTTGTGCAACGTTGGGTATTGGAGTAGGGCTACTCTCTATCGAGGTAATGTCACTTGTGCAACGTTGCGTTCTGGAAGTAGAGGTACTCTCTATCGAGGTCATATCACGTGTGTTACGTTGGGTATTGTATGTAGAGGTACACTCTATCGAGGTCATGTCACGTGTGCAACGTAGGGTATTGGAAGTAGAGGAGGTACTCTCTATCGAGGTCGTGTCTTTTGTGCAACGTTGGGTATTGGAAGTAGAGCTACTCTTTATAGAGGTCATGTCACTTGTGCAACGTTGGGTATTGGAAGTAGAGCTACTCTCTATCGAGGTAATGTCACTTGTGCAACGTTGCGTTCTGGAAGTAGAGCTACTATCTATCGAGGTCATGTCACTTGTGCAACGTTGGGTATTGGAAGTAGAGCTACTCTCTATCGAGGTTATGTCACTTGTGCAACTTTGGGTATTGGAATTAGAGCTACTGTCTATCGATGTTTTGTCACTTGTGCAACGTTGCGTTCAGGAAGTAAAGCTACTATCTATCGAGGTCATGTCACTTGTGCAACGTTGGGTATTGGAGTAGGGCTACTCTCTATCGAGGTAATGTCACTTGTGCAACGTTGCGTTCTGGAAGTAGAGGTACTCTCTATCGAGGTCATATCACGTGTGTTACGTTGGGTATTGAAAGTAGAGGTACACTCTATCGAGGTCATGTCACGTGTGCAACGTAGGGTATTGGAAGTAGAGGAGGTACTCTCTATCGAGGTCATGTCTTTCATGCAACGTTGGGTATTGGAAGTAGAGCTACTCTCTATCGAAGTCATGTCACTTGTGCAACGTTGGGTATTGGAAGTAGAGCTACTCTCTATCGAGGTAATGTCACTTGTGCAACGTTGCGTTCTGGAAATAGAGCTACTATTTATCGAGGTCATGTCACTTGTGCAACGTTGGGTATTGGAAGTAGAGCTACTCTCTATCGAGGTTATGTCACTTTTGCAACTTTGGGTATTGGAATTAGAGCTACTGTCTATCGAGGGCATGTCACTTGTGCAACGTTGGGTATTGGAGTAGGGCTACTCTCTATCGAGGTAATGTCACTTGTGCAACGTTGCGTTCTGGAAGTAGAGGTACTCTCTATCGAGGTCATATCACGTGTGTTACGTTGGGTATTGAAAGTAGAGGTACACTCTATTGAGGTCATGTCACGTGTGCAACGTAGGGTATTGGAAGTAGAGGAGGTACTCTCTATCGAGGTCATGTCTTTTGTGCAACGTTGGGTATTGGAAGTAGAGCTACTCTCTATGGAAGTCATGTCACTTGTGCAACGTTGCGATCTGGAAGTAGAGCTACTATCTATAAAGGTCATGTCATTTGTGCAACGTTGGGTATTGGAAGTAGAGCTACTCTCTATCGAGATCATGTCAATTGTGCAACGTTGGGTATTGGAAGTAGAGCTACTCTCTATCGAGGTAATGTCACTTGTGCAACGTTGCGTTCTGGAAGTAGAGGTACTCTCTATTGATATTATTTCACGTGTACAACGTTGGGTATTTCAAGTAGAGCTACTGCCTATCGATGTTATGTCACGTGTGCAACTTTGCGTACAGGAAGTAGAGCTACTATCTATCGAGGTCATGTCACTTGTGCAACGTTGAGTATTGGAAGTAGAGGTATTCTTTATCGAGGTCATGTCTTTTGTGCAACGTTGGGTATTGGAAGTAGATCTAATGTCTATACATGCTATTTCACTTGTGCAGCGTTGCGTTCTGGAAGTAGAGCTACTCTCTATCGAGGTAATGTCACTTGTGCAACGTTGCGTTCTGGAAGTAGAGCTACTATCTATCGAGGTCATGTTACTTGAGCAACGTTGGGTATTAGAAGTAAAGCTACTCTCTATTGAGGTAATGTCACTTGTGCAACGTTGGGTATTGGAAGTAGAGCTACTCTCTATCGATAATATTTCACGTGTGGAACGTAGGGCATTGGAAGTAGAGCTACTCTCTATGGATAATATTTCACGTGTGCAACGTTGTGTATTGGAAGTAGAGCTACTCTCTATCGATGTCATGTCACTTATGCAACGTTGCGTATTGGAAGTAGAGGTACTCTCTATCGAGGTCATGTCACGTATGCAACGTTGGGTATTGGAAGTAGAGTTACAGTCTATCGATATTATTTCACTTGTACTACGTTGGGTATTGGAAGTAGAGCTACTGTCTATCAGTGTTATGTCTCGTGTGCAACGTTGCGTACAGGTAGTAGAGCTATTCTCTATCGAGGTCATGTCACTTGTGCAACTTTGGGTATTGGAAGTAGAGCTACTCTCTATCGATAATATTTCACGTGTGCAACGTTGGGTATTGGAAGTAGAGCTACTCTCTATCGATAATTTTTCACGTGTGCAACGTTGGGTATTGGAAGTAGAGCTACTCTCTATCGAGGTCATGTTACTTGTGCAACGTTGGGTATTGGAAGTAGAGGTCCTCTCTATCGAAATCATGCCACGTGTTCTACGTTGTTTATTTGAAGAAGAGCTATTCTCTTTTGAGGTCATGTCACGTGTGCAACGTTGGGTATTGGAAGTAGAGCTACTGTCTATCGATGCTATGTTACTTGTGCAACGTTGCGTTCTGGAAGTAGAGGACTCTCTTTCGAGGTCATGTCTTGTGTGCAACGTAGGGCATTGGAAGTAGAGCTACTCTCTATCGATTATATTTCACGTGTGCAACGTTGGGTATCGGAAGTAGAACTACTGTCTATCGATGTTATGTCTCGTGTGCAACGTTGCGTACATGGAGTAGTAGATCGACTGTCTATCGATGTTATGTCTCGTGTGCAACGTTGCGTAAGGGAGTAGAGCTACTGTCTATCGATGTTATGTCTCGTGTGCAACGTTGCGTACAGGGAGTAGTGCTACTTTCTATCGAGGTCGTGAATAGGTCCGTCTCAGTCTCCTTCTAAGAAGATGGACAAGTATGGGTAGACGACGTTAGGCAAGACTAAGGAAATAATATGATTTCCTGCTACTGAGTAAATTGGAAAATTAAGACATGAAGTGGGCAATTTTCGAGTAATTGGAACATAGTGGTTACATAATTTTTAATCAAAATTATGTTATAGTATTCAAATTTCGGAATTGTAATTTTTTTTTCAGTGATAGGCTACATAATATCTAATCACATCTTAAAGGTAAAATTAGTTCGAGATGAATAAGTTTTCTTGCTTAGCTAGTCTAACCTTAGAAAAAGTGAAAATTTAATTTATCAGTAAAATAAGCAAAAATATTAAATACCAATAGTTTTACTATTGCTTTGTCCTAAAATGAAGTCGAAGCAACACTCCTTTAACTAATTAGACAATAACATGTCATAAATATGTAGCTTAGGTAATAAACCCATTAGCCCATATCCTGCCACAGAGGACCAATGGCCGTTTATTTACAGCTGACATTAATTAGATTTTATTACTTCATAAAAAAAAAAATACTTGTGCCTTGTTGTAAGGTAGAATAGGGAAATTTACAACGTGTGAAGCAATAACAATGATAAAGTGGCAGATTATAAATTATACCCTCTATTTATTACAGTGGAGTAAGTAACGCTATAAACAGGTAATTTTTTAATAAGCTGTAAACATCATGTTAGCGTAGCTATAAGCCGTAAATGCCTTTCATACAGAAACCTCTGTTAATGTCAATGGAATGTGAAATGACTCTACTGATTATAACTATTGGAGTTTAACCTAACCCAACTTCATACTGTTAAATAACATCGCCCCTAGAAAAGCTTGTGAATTGTTTAAAGGATAAAAGTATAATTACAGACCAATAAACCTTCCTGGTATGATATTAATTTCTTGTTCTCCGTTTCGAGGAAAATATACGTCATCCTCTAATAGTTTACTATAGGTTGCTTTTCCTTGTCGATACGGGTCAAGAAACCTGTCCCACTAATAGACTAACAAAATGCGATATATTTCTAAAATATGTGACTTCATTGCCTCTATGACCTGAGTCTGTATTACTGACCCAATCGATTTTATTATGTGTTTAGGTGGGAAGTTCTTAAACGATCTACGGACGACAATAACTTTTTAGCAGAAGCTTCCGTGGAAGTTCGAAAGATCGAAGAAATAAAGATGTAAAGAAATAAAGAAATAAAGATGTGAAGACAGCTCCAACTAGGTTGCAATTAGAAGTGTTTTCTGTCTTTAAGCTCATTCATTACCTGTTCGCCGGATTTGGAAATAAATTCTAAGAAACCGAAACTCTCAAGAGGGGAATTGCGACAGTAATTCGATTCAAAAAAGAAGATATTTCAGCCCCGTTTTTGTGCAGTAAATGAAATTGTCAGAAAGTTGTGCAACATCTTTAACACCATTTTGTCAATAGGTAGTAATATTCGTTAGAACCTATCTCTCAAAATATATTTCTAGTTTGAAATTTACGTTTTGCTTTTTCAATCATCTATTTGTATCTAAACTAATAATTTATTTGGACAATATAGTGGGCCCTATGTCATTGGCGTTTGCTTAAACTAGAAGGGTTACTTTTGGCTTAAGTTGTACCGGAGTTAGGAAATCGAAGACTGATATAAATCTTCAATAATACAGATTAAACCAATGAAGTATCGCTTTAAAAAGAAGAACAAAGGAAAAGTATAGAGAACCTATTATTTATAAAATTATTTACAAATTTAAAACTTTTACAAACGTTTAAAAATATTTCTAGTCAATGTTGAAAAGTTGAAGAAAAATATAAAATTTAAATTAACTAATAGAAGAGATTTATTTACTCGTGTTCCAAAAATGCCTATTTGACTGAATACAAGTACTTAAATAAATAAGTTACTCATTACTTCTGAAACAAAAATTGGTTCTGAACCTGCTCAAGGACTTCAAGGTAAGCCTCCGAAATTTGTTGACGTCTATCATAATAACTCAGTTTTAAATACAAGTTTTCTATTTTGTTTCAGATACAAAACCTACTCCTGACTAATGAAAAAGCTTTAGAATATGCTCTCTCTGTAGGTACGGTAAGTCGAGAACAGATGGACCACATCCATTATATATTTCTAATATCCTTACATTACGATTGTGAAAAAATTAGATTAGAATTAGTATATAAATAGGTTTAGGTTTATAGTATTCTTAATAAATTATATATATATATATATATATATATATTTATATATATATATATAAAATATATACCATTTTGCTATATATATATTTATATATATATTTTTTTTTTTTTTTTTTTTTTTTTTGTATACTTACTAAGAGGTCAACTTTTCATATGCTTTGAGGATAGATTGTCACTGTGTTTAGAAGAGATACCCATCTGCTTTTTAAAGGTTACAGGCTGAAATAATGAAAAAAACAATGTTTGACCGTTTTTGAGTTTATTATAGTTAACAGAAAAACTTACAAATTGGTTTTAAAAATCTAAAACTGTTTTGTAATTATAGAAAATTAAAAAAAATATATATAAGCATTATAGTTAGACTACTTGTTATATAAATTATTGGAATTGGATGAAAGATCTTAATATTATACAAATAATTTCTTTAACGAGTATTTACCCTTAAGGAGTCAAAATTAAAATTAAATAGAATTACAAAACTAATTGGCAGCCTACAACAGCCGAGTCACGATGGCTTATATTCAAACGAGAAGAGTAGCTGTGGTGACGTCATAAAACCCAAGTCACGATGGTTGCTGCTTAAAGGAGAAGAGTAGCTGTCGTGACGTCATAAAAGCCAAGTCACGATGGTTACTGTTTTAACGAGAAGAGTAGCTGTCGTGACGTCATTTCTCACACCGAACTAACTAAAACCATTTTTAGACTTGCAGTCCTTGTGTGCCTAAAGCAGCGAGGATGGATAGAGTTGGCAGTTGCAGTGATTTGGAATCGACAAAGTGTGTCGTTGTAAGATTCAGAATTAAGTCTCAAAACTCAAGTTGATGATGATTCCTCTGACACTTTATCGATGAACGGGTGATTCAACGGGATCAAGGGGAAATCTCATTGAGATAAAACCTGAAATAGCATTTTCAGAAATAGCAGAACAACCTTAGTCATCACTGGACAGTAAATTGTAGCCTTGAAACTCTCGAGCTGCCTTATGAGTCACCTATTCACAGTTTGTAAAACAATATTTGATATATTTGAAGAAAGCTCTACCCAAGAGTTCCTAGCGTAAGGTCAGTCAGATCTTAGAGTGACTTGGTAAGCAAATGACGACTATGCCATTCTACTTTTTCAAGTTGTAATGACAAATATGTCTATCAAGGATCAGAACTAGGTTACTTGACAATGATTTTGTTAGAACAAAAGCGTCTCGCAACCAAATATAGAGTAGGCCTATCTCTGGATTGTCATAAGAACATTTAGGACTTACGTTTAAATTCCCGTAGCGTTCCATCTTTCTAATCCTAATTTTTATTGTTGCATTTTTATTATTGCTTTTCACTAGAGCCACTGGAGGGATACAAACCCTTCGGCGTTTAAAAGGCTTTATCTTTCACTTTTTGCCTTGCTCTGATTATAATACGGAGGTAAATTTGAGCTGTTTTGTGCAATAAAATCTCTCTCTCTCTCTCTCTCTCTCTCTTTTATTTTATCTGGATTTGTAAAAAGTATTCATGTAAAATATTTTAATAGGTGTTAAATTTAACAAAGATCAGCGTAGTGTAGAAATCTTGGTATTAGATTTTTCGTGAAAAGGAAGTACCCATCTCTTCTTTTGTGTTTGAGACCTAGCCTGATTGACAGATAATTCTAAAAGGGTTTTAAGGTCATGGTTTGAGGTTATTTATACGTATACAGTTATGGTACAATACAAAAATCATCAAATTCAAAAAAATGTAAAAGTAAACAAATGTTTAACCGTCTTAGCTTAATGTATTATATAATTTCAGAGATTCTAATAGATACTTCGTTAAAATCGAAACTGCTCATACAGACTTTAAAGGAACGTTCAGAGTACACTGCTACTGTTTACTCTCGACTCTGAGTCACAGAGCCTTGTTCAGTGGAAAGACTACGAGTCATCCCATGTGGCCATCTCTCATCGGCTTCTCACTATCCCCTAATTAACATTTGTTTTGTTACGTATGAATAATAAATTATTTGGTATTTCCCAATATTTTTTAATAAATATTTCTATACATAATAATTGTAATTTTCCATTGCAATCAAGTTGTGTTCCAATCATATACTCATAAGATTAAATGCCTCTTTAAAAAAATACTTTATAGTTATTGAAACCAAGGTATCTGTGCCAAAATTACTACGGTAACTAATGAAGTGAAGGCATCTAATAATCCTAACCTAGTAAACAATGAAATATGTTCAATAACCACTTTGTCATCTGTACAGTTAGAAGGAGAAGTGAATATCGGTGACAATGCTGATGAAAGTAACATTTGTGAGGTCATGCAAACGGAAACTAACAAGTGGCAACTTGTCCACTACTGTAGAAGGAACTATCAGTGTAAAAAGCAAAATACCCTATCCATTGAAAAAAACTGTTGACATTTGAATAATATTTATTACACAAAAATATCAAGCCTTAGTGAAAAGGAAGATCAGGGATGGCTACTTTATTCAGAGTTCAATAATATTGTTTACTATTTTGTTTGTTGCTTGGTCACTTTAAAATCTAAACTTCTAACTACACTTTTCTCTATATATTTTTTTAAAAATTTCTGAACTATTCTTTCCCATATAGTCTATTAAATTGAGTCTATTTTAAAAATAAACCCAAAGTAATTAGCCCTGAACAAATTTTAATCTTTTTCTGATTTACTTCCTTCATAAATTGCTGTAAATCCACTTCCGTTTCCCCCCATATGTACAATATACAGTATCAATTTAGGAACTGTTACAGATACAGCAGTTTTTCAATTCTCATACTTACATCAGATTATTTTATTCACCTGCGTTCCTTCAATCATTATTTAGTCAAGTATTACATGTTTATCTGTTATTTCGAGGATTTTATAAGGTCTGAGTTGTAACCAACGATCCTCATCACAACCCATCACATTTCAGTAACATAAGGCAGGATGTTTTAGGAGCTACAGGTGTGAGAGGTTAGTTTGTTCACATTGGAGGAATGTATATCATGCAAGGTTTTGGCAATGTGTAATAAAGTATAATTCCGTTACGAATATTATACTACAATAAAATAAGTTCACAATGTTATTTTGTTTAGTTATGTTATTTTAAAGTAAATAAGTTACAAACATTTCCTTGGATCTCGAATTGCAGGTTCTGCCAAAGAACAGTGTTTTATTAATGGTTCGAATGATTTTGGAATACGACAAAACATAGTGTCCAATTCAGAGTAACCATTTCTATTGTGCCTACGTGTGCTCAAATCTATTGTGAAACATTTTGTCGTTTCAAAATTGCATGCTCGAAAGAGCAATAAAAGATTTTTAATTATTGTAAAAGCAAACAGTTTTATCCGATATTTCATTGTTCTGTTATCAGGTAATGGTTCAATGGACAAATAAACAATGACAACTCGTATCAATGGGGCATAAAATTTCCTTTACAGTACTAAGAAACAAAAAGTTGATAAAGCGAACGTTTAATTGCTGCAGGGTGATTTATTGCCATACTTCGTGCTTTCAGATCTGCCTGGATTTAATTCGGTGATGACATACATAGCTGGTTTGATTCCTCGCTTCCAGTTAAACGTGGCGTTTCTCGTTTGCTCCTAACAATTTGGGGCTTTTGGGCAAGTGATAACGTTAAATAGAATAAAAACTTAAGGGGTAAATATATTTTATAATTACACCATAGGAACGTGGACCCTAGCACAGACTGATACCTACCCACGATATTTCTGTCTTTATTTCAGACTGTGCTAACCTTTATTCAGATTGTGTTGATAATTTTCCTTCTTTATTCGTATCAACCACCAATATTATTCAAACTTGACAATAATACTGGTTCAATTAAACTATAGTCCTTGAGACTGAAAGAAAAATTAATAATAAACTGAGTTGATGTTTTATGTAATCTGGCGTTAATTATGTGTAGCCTACGTCTCTAAGCATTTTGTGAAAAATTATCCTGCGAAATGATGAGCTATAAATGCCTAAGTATTTAAAATTTCCTATTAGATTATATTACATAGCCTACATATAATGCCGGTACATTATATTCTACTATACTATGTTATCTTCTAAACCCAATTAGGCATTAGGTCCATACACACACACACACACACACACACACACACACACACACACACACACACACACACACACACACACACACACACACACACACACACACACACACACACACACACACACACACACACACACACACACACACACACACACACACACACACACACACACACACACACACACACACACACACACACACACACACACACACACACACACACACACACACACACACACACACACACACACACACACACACACACACACACACACACACACACACACACACACACACACACACACACACACACACACACACACACACACACACACACACACACACACACACACACATATATATATATATATATATATATATATATATATATATATATATATATATATATATATGATGAATAGTTACTATCTGGAGTACATCCGTTCATTCTGCAGTCCATAAATTTGCAGTTCTCGCTCTTCTACTGTTGTTGGGTTCACCTCGTCAATGCTGGATGAGATTCTAGCGAAAAGTCGGAACTGCAAATTTATGGACTGCAGAATGAACAGATGTACTCCAGATAGTAACTATTCATCATATTTTTCCATCCGTGAAGGAATACGTATCAGCATATATATATATATATATATATATATATATATATATATATATATATATATATATATATGTATTCTTGTGTATTTATAAAGAACTAAGTCAAAATACAAATACAAGAATTATAATTGAATTTACAATTATAGTTGTATTTTGATTTAATTCTTTATATATATATATATATATATATATATATATATATATATATATATATATATATATATGTATTCTTGTGTATTTATAAAGAACTAAGTCAAAATACAAATACAAGAATTATAATTGAATTTACAATTATATTTGTATTTTGATTTAATTCTTTATATATATATATATATATATATATATATATATATTTATGTCTTTAAATAGGCCTAAATAAATTAAAATACTTATGTATTTGTATGTATTTATATAAAATATTATGTATATATATTTCATAATACTGCTCTTGTTTTTCTCTCGAATATACGAAAAATTCGAATTTGTTGAAAGTATTGTCTGGTTGTTACGAAGACGGATTTAACTTTCTGGAATACATTCGAGTCACGCCACACACTTCCACAATAGGACTGTTTAGGCGTTACGACCTCAAGGAAATATTTAGTTCTGTGCTGAATAAAGTGCCGATAAATGTGTTGTGTCAAAGAAATAAATTTAAAAAATACAGGACATATGGAAGTTTATGCCAAAAAATAATAATAAAACCCATAAATATTGGTAACGTCTTTGTGTTGGGCTTTCATTAATAACCAAACCAAAACAAAGTATCAGTTGGATGGGCAGTAAAAGCGAAATGGTTTTGGTTGGAGATATAAATAAATATGAAATACTCCGGAGCCCAGCTTTTGCTAAGGACGCAATAAAAAAAGCCGCCATGTTGAGCCGCATAAAACGTCTCATCAAACACGGGATGCAAATCTTGCAAGGAATCGTTGCAGATAAACCACCCGCGTTTTGCGCCATAAATGTCGGCCTGTAAATCAGGTTACCGCGTGGTGTGGGGGGGGGAATCGGCAAGGTTAGCTACATTGTGCTTAGCTTACTGTTTCTTGGCAAATCATTTTTGAAAGTTAGCGTTTTAAAAGAAAATCTGTTATAGCCTAACAAAGATTCAACTTGGTTAAAATTTAAGAAAAATTTCGTAAAACTCTACACGTTACATAATTAGTTTATTAATAATATAAAGTTTATTTTCATGATATTATTGCAGAATTTTCTTTAAAGATGAAGCTGTTAGACATTTTACAAAATAAATAATTTATTTCAAAGTATTTAGTGTAGGTTAAAAGGTTTCAGCAGAAAATTTAACGAACTTTACTATAGGCTACTTTATACAATGGTATTTTAGTAAAGAGATAGAGATAAATTTTATATGCAGGGATTTTTAATATTTTTTATAACTCAAGATAAGTTTAACTTAAATTCTAAATAAAATTCCTAAACAAAGAATATGGATTATATTTATAGCCTACGTAGGCCCTACACACACACACACACACACACACACACACACACACACACACACACACACACACACACACACACACACACACACACACACACACACACACACACACACACACACACACACACACACACACACACACACACACACACACACACACACACACACACACACACACACACACACACACACACACACACACACACACACACACACACACACACACACACACACACACACACACACACACACACACACACACACACACACACACACACACACACACACACACACACACACACACACACACACACACACACACACACACACACACACACACACACACACACACACACACACATACACATACACACACACACACACACACACACACACACACACACACACACACACACACACACACACACACACACACACACACACACACACACACACACACACACACACACATACACACAACCCCTCCACACACATAGGCTATGCCTATTTTATTTTCATGTTAGATTTTTTAAATTTTAATAAACAGTTATTAATATTTGTTTATCAATAAACTGTATTACTACTTGTTTACAAACAAGAATGTAGGCTACTTCAGTGGTTTTGGGTGTTTACCCGCTACACTAGTAACATCACCAAAGACTTGAGCTCGTCAATACTGTAGATCTTTTTGAAAACGTCTCTTACATACACACTTCTACATATAGTCCTAGTAGGCTATGTTTCAGAAATTCGAAACTAAAGTTTTATCCTACAGATATTACAATCTTTTTTGATGGTTCTAGGTCATTATGATACTGAAGAATTAAAACGATCTTGAAGAATAGCCTACTTTCAAGACTAAAAATCTATTATTATAAAATCTGTAGTTTCAGTATCTAATTATAGATTCCCTGTAATCTAGTGTTTGATGAACACAATCCAAGCAAAACTTTTTATCTCATTGTTTGTTTTTGATTTTAACACTCTTGCAGTTTTTAACAAAAGTGCAAGTATCATGGGACAATATTTGTAGCTAATAAAACTAAGCAGTTTTTTCCATCTGTTTTTACAGATTTTATTACCAAAAACGTTTCCATTGAATAAGAAAATGGTAGCAAGTACGATGGATAGGTTAGGTACCATAAACAGCTGCAACTACAGCCTTAGGCCTATGTAAAGCTTTCATAAGAATGTGTCACATTGCAGGATTCTCTAAAAGTAATATTTGCATTGAAACTTTTACGCTGAAATGTAAAATATAAGTTTATCTTCGTTAATCAAAGTAAAATAAACAATTGTTCAACGTTTGTCAGTATTATTTTCAATTATTGACAATTGTATAAGAGTTTTCCTAATTTTGAATAGAAAAAGATGTATTTTGTACATTTTTTCTCCTGTGTATAATTTACCCCATGCATCAAAAGATTATTTTTCACCCATGAAAAGTTTTCTTAAAACATTTTTATTTCCTCGTGTAGAGGGTGTTCAAACAAGCTTTAACAAATTATTGATTGGGACAAAGAGTATCAGATATTAGGTAGACATAGGACAAAGAGTATCAGATATTAGGTAGACATAGGACAAAGAGTATCAGATATTAGGTAGACATAGGACAAAGAGTATCAGATATTAGGTAGACATAGGACAAAGAGTATCAGATATTAGGTAGACATAGGACAAAGAGTATCAGATATTAGGTAGACATAGGACAAAGAGTATCAGATATTAGGTAGACATAGGACAAAGAGTATCAGATATTAGGTAGACATAGGACAAAGAGTATCAGATATTAGGTAGACATAGGACAAAGAGTATCAGATATTAGGTAGACATAGGACAAAGAGTATCAGATATTAGGTAGACATAGGACAAAGAGTATCAGATATTAGGTAGACATAGGACAAAGAGTATCAGATATTAGGTAGACATAGGACAAAGAGTATCAGATATTAGGTAGACACATTTGTCTTTGGGAGTGAACTATTGTAATAAGCTATGCCATATGTTATTAGCCTAATATAATAAAACCTTTTGTTATATTGGGTTTTTTATACCACTATTTTTAAAAAATCTAGTTGTTATGGATAACGTAGCTAATAATTTGGGGTTGTGAGGAAAAACTCAATATTGTTGCATTTCCTATATAGCTTTGACCTATGGCTCGGAGCACCTTCTGCACTTGTATGCTACAAACACTCTCAATCTATATAAACAATATTCGAGCTGGCTTGTGAGTGAAAGTTATAAAAAAAAGAATAAATATGCTACAACTCACAATTATAAAATCTTTATTATCATACTCATTTCAATGACAATATGTCATCATTTTCAGTGATGCTACACAATTTAAACTTAGTTTAAAAAATTAAACATAACCTATAATGTATCCACAAAAGTAAGAATCTTACTTATTATAGGTTATTTCGTACTTTTGTTAAAACATTATAGGTTATGTTTAGTTTTTTCAATTAATTTTAAATTGTGCAGCATTAATGAAGATGAAGACATATTGTCATTGAAACGCGTATGATAATAAAGTTTTTATAATTGTGAGTCGTAGCATATTTATTCTTTTATTTATAGGCCTCCTCTTAATCTAGGATTAGGGTTCAGTTAAGCTTTTATAAATATAGGATAGCAATTGATAAACAGTAGGTTATGGTTAAATTTTACTATAATCGCAAAGGTAAAAATTGAAACAAATAGCCTATTAACACAAAAAGGATTATTAAAGAATAGTAACATCAGGAAAGTTGAGATGGAAAAAATTAGTGCGGAAAATTGTTCATTTCCGTTAAAACTTTCAGAAAAATTGATTTTTTTCAGTTCATAAAAGCTGGAAGCGGTTGTAAAACGCAGCAGAATTTTGTAGCAGATAACGACTTTAAAATTAATTTTAACTGCAATCGCCCATGTTATAGCTTTCCATTGCTACCTTGCTATAGTGAGGCGTTGGGACTTGCATTTCTTTAACGAGAACACTTGTTTCTTTTGTTCGCAAGAGACAATTTTAATGGCTTTTGGTTAGGCTTACGTAATTGTATGGATATCAAATACACATAAATGGGAGTCAAATATGTGTGCAAATGTAAATGCTAAGAATTGTGTGTCAAATGTTAAATGATATTAAATTATTTAGTAAAAAGTTCCAACTTAGTGAAGAAGTGTACATAAACGTAGCTTTAACTGTAGTTTGTAGTAAATAACAATAACCATTGCCTAAATATTTGTTTATAATAAAACAATAAGTTATAATATTTTCATTGTTCCAGCACAATAAGGACGTGGTTTCTTTACCTCTTCTGTGATAGTATTTTTCTTAGAATTCTCGTTCTAACATGTTCTTTTTGAAAGATCTGTCATTTACTTCTTACACTAGTTTCAATTTTCGCCTTTGACGCCTGATCATTTTAGTTTCGAAAAGCCTTATTTCATGTGGAAACTTCTGCGATGATTGAAAGATGCCATTCGCCTTTCCTTCTTGAATTTATTTCTCTGTATTTTATTTAAGTTTCTATTTTTCTACGACTTTAGACCTATGTTTTTTGTGAAACTCTAATCCAGTACCAACGTTGTCATAAATTAATATTGGTTTTAATAGTAATCTAATAATTATCGTTTGAAAACTATAAAATTAAAACCTCCAGGGGCAGAAACTTCTTTCCGCAGGTTTATGAAATGCCTTTGATTTGGTTTAATTAACATTCAAACTGACAGGACAAGTGATTATAAAAATTGAAAACGAGTAACTCCAACAATTATAAAACGCCAAATTTATGTGTTAATAGAATTGTGGTTATAATTAAAGTCAAGTCTGGTTTTCTAATTAAATTCTTCGCAGAGAATGGTTTTTGATCGACCTTAATTGGCCTCCTGAGGATCAGATAAACCCACGTTGACAGTTAATGGCTTGTGGCGGCCATATTGAATGTAGGCGTGGCCTCAAACATTCTTTCACTGATAACAATCCCATGACTGCTCCAGAATCAGAAGGAATTAGAACTTTTACGGCCGAGGCGTAGAATTAACATAACCTCAACTTAGAACAGCTGATTATATCTTCAAAGTGTTTATAGTGTATTTGCTGAACGACGAACTTTGTTACAGGTGTCGATAATTAAAGTCCATTTTGTAGTAATAAAATTAGACTACTATTGGAAATGTGTAATAACTTATGTTTTAGGAAGGAGGATAACACAATTATAATTCTTGTCAGCATAACGAAATATTTTGAAATTATTAGGTTAATCAATTAGAATCTTTCCTAACACTCTCTACTGTAAAATATAAACTTCTTATATGTTGTAAAATTTTAATGTTACTTTCAGTTGGTTTTCAAAAGAAATCAAATGCCGATTTGCAAAAATGGGAAATTATCAGAAATATAAACATACACAAGTGAAATAATTAAATATTTGAAAATGTAGGGGTATAAAATTTTAAAAAATTAATTGATGAAAGACGTCTTTTATTTTATAATACCTGGTCTTATTGATTATTTTTAAGAGTCTACTTCTAAAAATAAAATTTTTATAAAATCGTTTAGTAGCTAAGTAGGCCTTTTGATCTACAATTTTTTCTTTGCAATTTTCTTATAAAAAATATTTATATCCTAATTTAATAACTTATAATTCATAACTATTCTTATAGGATCATTTCATAAATTCAGAGTAAAATATTTTTGTAAAATTAAGCTGTCCAAAAAGGGTTTCAGTATTATATCATGGAACATGTTAAAGTAATTTTATATTTTAGAAAAAGATATTATTTTATTGGTTTTCATAGAAGAGCAATGTTATGTTCGTCATAATTATTTTGTTGTGCGTGTTTTCCTGAATACCGTCTACTAGGCTCAAAACCTATTTATTTTTTGTTGCTAATGACAATACTGTTGCACCGCGGAGTTCATTAACTAAAGTTCTTGGCTCATAGCTTGTGGTGTAGAGGGACGGTAGTCCGAGTTTCTCCGACTGCAGTTCCTCTGCGATCACAGTCAACTCAACTTGAATGTCGCTGAGGACGGCAGTAATGCTGACTGGCTGGACTGGAGTTACTTTGTCCAAGCCTAGACTGTATCGAGTTTGCTATTTTGGAAGGCGCGTGGTGCGCATGCTCCAACGAGGAGCCTAGCTATGTGGCTAGGACTACATATATGTTTTTTTTAGTACTTGGTTCCCACTCTTTAAACCACAAAGCTCCTACATCCTGCGACAATGGTTTATATGTCCTTTAAATGATGTGCTCACATTTTCAAATCTCAACGGCTTTTTCAAATTTGTTTTCTTAATTTTTTAAATGTTTTTTAATCTTCTGCTTCTCATTTTTATTTAGATTTCATTCTGCCATCCTTATTATTTTGACCTTACCTGAGATAGGTTATTATTTTCTTCCCTTTTGAGTAATTTTTTAATTATGAGGAGGTAAATTTATAAATAATAATTATAATTTTTGTACTCGTTTTGAACTCTGATTTTAGAAACTGAAATAACCATCGTTATAGGCACTCTCAGTCTAATTTTCACAAGGAGCCAGTACTACTGAGCATAATATATAGGCCCTACTTACAAGGATTATTATGCTTGTTTGTATGCTGATGATCTAAACATTCCTCACTCTCCGTTATATGTCCAGTATTCCGTTGAAGATTTTTGTAGTGTCCCATCTGTCACCAATAAAAGTGCAAATACATTAATCCCCTATGATTTCAATACTGAATGGTTTGCCTACTTAATCTTCAGAGATTTTTTCTGCGAGCTCAACGTTTGCTGAATATTATTAGGCTTCTATAAAGAGATCGGATAGATCTGTAGGCTATGTGTTGCCTGACTTGCATGTTAAACTCACCTCTTTTAGCTTCAATCCCTTATCTAAATCCTGTATATCGGCTCCATATGACGCACAAAATGCTTTAAACAAGGTTACTAAAATCTTTATATTTATTCAGAACAAATGATAAACAAAACTAGCAGTTTACAAGAATGTTTCGGATAAAAGTGGCTAGAATATAGTGTTGAGTTAAAAAAAATAATAAACGGATTTTTCATAATTAAATATTTAAAAGAACGTTGCAATAAGTATTTTGTGGCTGAGGGTAGGCCTATGCAGTGAACAGCTGCTGCTACACGCAACCTCCTGAGAAGCTTCTTCAGTACCGCCGCAGAGGTGAAAGCACGTCTGGCACTTAGCCCAGTCTCGTGAGGACAGTTGTTGCAATTTAACTACCTGTACGTTATTGTGATATAGGAAAAGAAACACTAATTTATATTAAATCAACGGTAGTTTAAAACTTTTTATATTGCATGATAATAAGAGAAATAGGCCTATTATTTATATTTTCATAATATCGAAACGTGATTTTTTAGTTAAAAAAACACACTTAGATCAAATTCATGTAACTTCATATAATTCAATGCTGCAAATATTTAATTCACGTGACTTAAAATATTACATCATATTAATATATTTAATAATAGTTTAGTTATTTAAACTATAGTAAATACTTCTTTGCCTTCAAAACTTAAAGTTTAGTCTGTAGCATCCTTTTGTTGTACACGGTCGAACTGGGACCACGATCAAAACATCCCTAGGTGGATTACCGTCAACCCACAAAGGGTCGGGGTTGAATTGGGCAGGAACCAGGGGGTCAGTCGCGTAACATTAGTTTTGAAAGTGATCATACATTCGTTTTTATTTTAATGTTCGATAGAAATAAAAACTAAAACAGAATGGAAGCAAATAAATACAATAAAACTTTACTAAGACATAAAGAAATATAAAATTCATTAAAAATACTGTAATTATTATTTAAACTTACGAATAATTTTACTCAATAACGTAGTCCTCGCCAGGTCACGCGAGCATTCCATTACGTGTCCGTTTTTGTTAACCCTATAACGGTGGCATGCTGAGCCGTTCCAATGCCCCCCCGGTAATGGTGAGGCCATGGGGTTTTATAATTTTGTGCACATATAGGCCTAACTTAAAATATTATTACACGACTATTTATATTGATATAAAAAGGAGATGTTTCAATCATCTATTTTAGATGTTTGAATGTATTTAAAGCTAAGGCCCAATTCGACACTCCTTCCGAGCTGACGATGGGCCCAATTCATCCCTCGTTTTTACGACCCTAACAGACCGTGGGCCCAATTCAACATCACCCCTTTTGTTGAGTAAGGATAGTTATAAGTTGCTAAATTATGAGAATATTTCATTAATACAAATTCATATAGACAGTAATGACTAATCATCTAAATTTGAAATGTTCCGAAGCATTTAGTTTTGAAGGGGATTTTCTTTTGTTGTTCTGCCCTCTGAATATCAATAAGCCTATTATATGTTATGTAAACATCATAATAATGATTCGCTTTTATTCCACGAACATGGTTTATGATGTACAGAGTAAGAGCTTGGTTACCTTGGTCATATAGTATCAAGGAAGTTAATCAATGTATTTTCAGCACTATACCTCTTCAACCTCCAAACATTTATTGACCTAGATTTCACCCTATTTAGACTTACTCATTACCTTTATCTGCGTTGACCTGGGGGGGTGAAGAAGCACCTAGAGTTCTTTCCTATTTCCTTGGATGGAATACTTAGGTTAGTGTTTATGTGCACTACCCATTAAACCACTCGGACGCTTTTAAACCTATATTAACCGACGTTGTAGAGAAACTAGTTTAAGAGATGCTATACTAACCATACGTTTTTCAATTACAATTATTTTTTTGTCGTTTATATACGGGATAAATTTTATTTTAAATTGTCTAACATATATAGACCTACGTCTAATTATGTACGAAAAGATCCCCTTCAATATGTTTAGGCCCTAAATATAGTTGAATTAGGGGCTATCCTAAATTTCAAGTGTAATAGATTTTGCTTAAAAACTGAGCCACTTCATTAAAACATTTAATTTATTATTTTGTGCTGGAATCTCATTTTATTAATAGACCCTAATATTTATATTTTTAAATGTTTTGAGACCGGCTTCGCATCAACTGTTTGATCTTGCTTTGAAATATTTTATTTTTGATGGTTTTAACTTTCTCAGTTAAACAGAAAATTTCATTTAGTTTCCACTATCGCCTCAAGGTGCGCTAGTGCAAGAACCGTGGCTGGTCAGGAACCGTATAAGGGGTCTGACTGCAGCTGGGCGCACCTACGCAAGTGGGGAACATGAGGGGCACAGAGCATGTGTGATAGTCAGAGGACTAGAAGCCACGCTGATTCAGGAATTCTCAATTAAAAACCTTGCGGTGGTTAAAATTCGAGGTAAGGGCGAGGTAAGTGGGAGCAGGGAGTTCATCGTGGCCTCCACTTACTGCGCTTACAATAGAGAATCGCTCCCTGCAGAGTTACGTAAGTCAGTTCGGTACTGCAGGGAGAGGAATATAGGAATCTTAGTGGGCTGTGATGCCAATGCTCATAATGAGGTGTGGGACAGCACAGACACAAATGAGTGAGGTGAGGAGCTCCTAGTCTTCTTGATTGAAGAAAACCTTGTGGTTTTAAACACAGGTGCCGAGCCAACATTTGTCACTTCAAACAGAATGGAGGTTCTAGATATCACCTTCTATAATAGACAAATGGTAAGGTGGGTGCATGACTGGCAGGTTTCGGATGAGCCCTCCATGTCTGATCACCGGATCATCACTGCTACGATGAGGGGAGTTGTCCCCCAGGTGGTGTGGCTTAGGAACCCGAAAAGGACAAACTGGGAAGGTTTTAAGTTCTTGGTGAGGAGGTGGAGGTCAGACTTCCATGGTAAATATGGTACATCAAACAAACTGGAAAATACTGAGGCCTACATCAGGACTGCAATTTCCACGTCGTTTGAGGAAAATTGCCCTCTCTCGCGGATAAACACTGGGCGTGGTAAGCTTAAGTGGAACAGCAAGTTAGAGGCAAGACGGAAAGAGACTAGAAGGTTCTTTAATATGGCAAAGAAGAAGAAAACGGCGGAGACCTGGCAGGCATATAAAGACAGTCAGGGTCTCTATAAAAATCTTATTAAAGTGGTTAAACGTGCTTTTTGGGAAAAGTGGTGCTCAGAGACAAGCACACTGAGTGACACTGCTAGACTGTTTAAGGTGTTGGACCGAGGGGAGAGCTTAAGTTTGTCAAGAAGACTCATGGTAGCTTTACTGACACCCCGGAGGAAACTCTGCGTTTGCTTATGAGGAAAGGTTTTCCCGACATTAGACGGGTTGGGGACGATGATCAAAACTTCCGACATACTGGGCTAAGGGCGGACTGGAATATTGCTGGGCAGGTGATCTCAGCGCAAAAGGTGCGAGAGGCGATTCTGAGCCTTTTAAAGCGCCTGGATTAGATAATATTACTCCAGCACTACTACAAAATTGCTTGGAGGAAATAATAGGGCCACTGACAGGATTACTCAGAGGCTGTGTTGCCTTGGGTTACACGCCCGGGCAGTGGCTCAAAACGAAAGTTATCTTTATCCCCAAACCGGGGAGGAAAGGTTACACAGAGGTAAAGGACTTCAGACCTATCAGCCTTACATCTTTCTTGTTAAAGACACTGGAAAGGCTGGTGGACCACTATTTGAAGGAGGGACCTTTGAAGCAGTATCCGCTTCATCAGGACCAACACGCCTACCGAACTGGTAGGTCAGTGGAGGCTGCGCTGTTGTCGGTCGTGGACTTTATTGAAGGTCAGATCAACAACAAGGATATGTATTGGGGCTTTTTTTGATGTGGAAGGGGCTTTTAATAGTACCTCTAGACTGGCCATCAAGAGGATCACGGTGACTATGGATCACGAGATTTCTGATGGAATTATAAATTGGATTATGGGTTCCTTGAAAAAACCGGATAAGTACTGCATCCTGGATGGGGTGCACGATAAATGGGAGTGTCTCGGAGGGCTGCCCGCAGGGTGGAGTGTTATCCCCTTTGCTGTGGAGCCTTGTCGTGGACGGCCTACTAAAGACGCTCAGTGTAATGGGTGTCAAGGTTGTAGGACATGCGGATGTTATAGC
>JBAIZL010000002.1:227791142-227983642 GCA_036971475.1 Prosapia bicincta | reverse complement strand
CTAGTAGGCAAGCACTGAGGAAGGCGACATCGTCTCCGAAACTAGTTTGTTGTGTATGTGTTTATTAAAAACTATTTTTTTGTGAGATTTTGAGTTCACTATTTTGACTTTTACATTTGAGAACTATAATTATTCGCACATTCAAGTTGTCTTTCCTTTATAGTAGTATATAGGCCTTTATAATTTGTATATTTAATTAGCCTATAACGTTTTGTACCATTTAATTTTAAATGCTAAATAGCCTTTTTTTCAAATCTGGAAATGTGTAGCCTATAGGTCACGTATAATTATGTTTACTCTCGATTATTCGATCAGTCAGTCGAAACTTAATTGGAAAAACCCCTTGTTTGTTTCACTTTGAACCATATAGGTTTCTTAATGATATAAATAGTATAAAATTATTGACAACATTTTATTTCCAGTTTGAAGTAATGCTCAGAAAGCAAGAGATTCTGTGAAGGACGTGCTTGCATGCTCTGCTATTTAGCTGGACCCTGCTAATGGAATCCACCCAGACTTGCAAACACCCGCATTCCAAGACCTGTTTTTACCATCTGCCAGCTTCCAAGTAAGTAGCGCGCAGTACGTAATTACTCCAAAGAATTGGAATCTTACTTACAGCTTACTTTATATAGGAGTATTTGCTTACATTCTTACATACAACTTACCTTTTGATCAACTTTACTTAAAAAATCGTAAACTTGAAACGTAATCCAGTGAATCCATTTTTAAGTCGTTCGTATGACTTACGAATAAAATAGTAAGATCAATGATATAGGCCTATGTAGGGCCTATTTTAAAAAAATGTACCGGATGCGTATTAATGTAGCGTATATTTCATATAAAAGGCTAAATACAGCCTATAGGGTCTAATATTAGGCTGTATTTAGGTCTATTCGTAAGTCTTATAGGCTTTGTATATTTAATGATATCCCTCAATCCTTAGTTCGAATTTGAAATTCCATTACGGCATTATTCTTCATGTTGTAGATAACTTCTTTCCAAAATATTTTGATTTTTAAATTTTTTTCCAACGGAATAGCTTACAATATAGTGTAGGCCCTAACGTTAAAAGCACTAAAATTCAAAATCAGATAATGTCTAGGGTTGTATATTTTTTCCTTATTAGATTATGTATTCACATTAATAATTAAGGATTTAGCCAATCTATAGGCTAATTTAATTTTTCTTTCGTTGATCTAACTGAAATTTCAAAATATACCTGAATTTTTATTAGGTTTGCGGTTAGACAATAACAAGATAGTCTATAACTTAACTGCCAAGATCTGCGGTCAAGTTCACAGCCACAATAAACTCGATGATCGTAAAAGCCTGAGGAAGAGGTGCGAAATAAAATCAGCTGTTAATTAGTCCTACACTGCGCAGTAACGGCTCTCTGTGTAACTAAAACCCTCAATAGAATTTAGGGATGAAAAATATTATAATCAAAGAAGTAGTTATTGTTTTATAAAAAGAGTTTGTAGAAGAATCGTTTTTCATTGGAAATATTTTTGTCATAGAAAACAATTCATTTATTAATTACATACTATTCTGAATCTAAATTTTTCGTTCTCAATTGCTCATTTTGTTACTATAAACGTTGGCCTATTACAGCAAAATCATTATGGTTTTTCTTTTTCAATTTTCCCATTCATAAAAGTTATGAATGCTCGATTCTAAGAAATGAAGTAACATAAATATAGGAAATAAATTTTCTGTAAGAGGATATTTTTGTGTTCCTCCTAATTGCAAGTTTTAGTTCAGACACCAAAAAATCCTATTTAATTTCTTAAAACAAGCCTTTTATAAATAAAACGTTTTCATAATAGATTCTAATTTATTAGTTTGATAACAAAGTCGACAAAATGGTGAAATAATTAATTCTGTAAAACAGTGAAAACAATATCCTTAGAATTAATTATTACTGAGAATAAAAGTAGGGACGGAGAAACTGGCGCTTAACAATTAAGATAGCTTTCATTAAGTTGTAAATAAGACGATTTTTATGGAAAGAAAAGTATTTATAATGAAATCAGTCATTAGGGTAATAAGTTGAACAATTCTATAGCTGTAGACTATACGTCTATGTTGTGGTGATATGCAGTAACCTAAGTATTCGTGAAAAAGTCATAATAGACAACGTGTAATAATATAAGAAATCTTTTCTGAGTAAGCTCTACATATACTTAAAACATAAATAGTGTCCAACTAGTCGTGTTGGGTTTGAGTTTAGCACTATAAGTGCTGATGTATTCCTTGGAATTAAAAGAGGATAAGATAGGTCTAAGTGGATAGAAATATTGGAGTGCGAGAAATGGATAGATAAAGTGAGTGAATAAAGAAAATTATATAAAAAAACGTATAAAATTGCCTACGTACTGTTTGATGTTGGATGTAGTTGACAGAAAGGTTAGGCCTGAATAAAAGTACGATGTTTCCGTCCAGTTAGTTGATATAAAAAAAAGTATTAGGCCCTAGTCCTTACGTTAGTAGGAAACTAAACAACAAAGCCTGCAACGAAGAACAGGAAAAACATTAGAGAAAAAAAGGAGTAGGCCTATACAAAAAAGTATTAGGCCTAGTCCTTACGTTAGTAGGAAACTAAACAACAAAGCCTGCAACTAAGAACAGGAGAAACATTAGAGGAAAAAAGGAGTAGGCCTATACAAAGAAGGCCAAAAATAGGCCAATAGGCTAATCAATCGTTTTATTTTTACATTGTTTTTTAGCCCTTTATATTGGCTACAAGTAAAATCTTATATTCTCTAACACATATAAAAATGACTAAAAACGTGCACATAGCAGCACATAAGTTTGATCTTAAATGAGGACGGATAAACGCGAGACTCGAATAAATGGACCGAAATCGTAGTCCCCATTTAACATCAGAAGTAAGTGCTACCAAAATCATAGTTTCCTGCTAACTAGAAATCATAGTTTTACGTACTTTCTAGTTGTTAATGTGTATGTGTTTCTCTTAATAAAAGGATCCATCAAACACCTTAATGTGGACCTAAACTTGGGCAATTGAAGGCTGTAGTCAAAAGGCTTTTATGTTCTAAAATCCAAATTAATGTATTTTTCCATTTTCTACGTCTGATAATTCTCTGCTAATTTTGGATTTGTTAAAATTACCAAATTTGTTCTGTTTGGAGCTTTTATTATATTTCTTATATATTTTTTAAAAATAAATTGCTAGTTTTAGATATAAAAATTTTAAAAAAATCTAAATTGAAAGAAAAACCAAATACGATTTAGCTATGGTAATTATGTTAATTTTAAATTTTCCATTCATGCAATGCATAGTGCATAATTCAACAGTAGAACAAGGTTTCAATTGTGATATATTTCAATATTGTTTTTATTTAATGACAAAAAATCCGTCTTGCACATAAGCCTGCATTTATTTATTAGTACAACTAAACAAATGATCGATATGTATGCCACGCATCATATTGAATCATTGCGATAATATTCATCACACAATTTACGGGCATATTTCATTCCACACCAACTTAACGAAGATAAGCAACATTTAAAAAAAAATACATTTTACAAGATAAACTTATATAAAGTGTTCCAGAACGCGGAGAGCCTATCAGAGAAGGGGATTAAGTGAGTAGGGATAAGTAAGGCGCAGACTCCGACATTGTCGAGATTAGTTTTATTACCCTAGAGATCAGAGGGGAAAGGGGAGGAGGAACGGAGACGGCATTGCGCAGACGCTCACTGTCCACCTTCTCCAACTCGGCTTTTTTGTTGCTTCATTCGCTCCTCACCGACAGTCATAAACAGCTCGTTCTTACAGCCCAGCCACTTACACTGGTGGGGTTTGTGTCTTTTGTAATTCTAAACGGTTTTGTTTGTGTTTTTGAGTTTTAATTTCATCTGGCAGAAGTAAGGTAAGATTCATGTGAATAAAATAATAACTTTTATTTTTTACTACTAATTAGATTATATGATATGTTTACTGAGTTTTAAGTAATTATTTGTTTAAAGTGTAAGCATCGCATTAAACAGACTTGTTACTGTTATTCATTACACATTACGGTAGGGCTATATGCAGTATAGATATGGTTTTAGAGTAAATTTGAAAACCAAGATTCAAAGAAAATGACCCACTTACAAACAAGAATAATGACTCGAAATATTTTTTACTGATTTGATACCTTTGTAAAAGATTTGTATACTCTTTCACTTCTTTTAGCTCACTTGACATTTCTTTAGATATTTATTTTGTGTGTGTGTGTTTGTTTGTTTGTGTGTGTGTGTGTGTGTGTGTGTGTGTATGTGTAGGCCTATATATATATATATATATATATATATATATATATATATATATATATATATATATATACATATATATATATATATATATATATATATATATATATAGGCTATATATATATATATATATATATATATATATATATAGGTCTACGCTTTGGACAAATTTTACAGATACGTTTAAAACGATCCGAAATAACATTGTTTAATTGAATATTGTGTGAACTGTTTCACAATACACGAGAGTGTTTTAAAAATATTCTTTTATCTACAGAAAAATATAAATATTTTTATATAATAATATTATTTTGAATAAGCCTACTAGGTTTGCATAAAAATAGTTACGATAATCAGACTTGGCTTTCTGTCAAAGCGTATTTTTACTTATTTTGAACACTTGAAATAAAATTAACATGAAACACTTAATATGGTGATTACTATAAACACTATTTTTATGAAAGTCTATATGGAGACAAAATTATTAGAGTAAACATAATACAGAATAAATCTAAAACACTGGTATCTACTACATTGAGTCATAAAGAGACGTTTTATGCATAGGCCTACACTATAACTATATCTTTAGACATCCTAAAGGATATTGATAAGCATGAAATCAACATTTTGCGTAACTAATATTATTATTAATTAGTCAGTGTGTGTTTGTGTGATTACCAAGTGGCCTACTTAAGTAGCAAATTGAAAACCTGTGTGAAGAAATTGTTATGTTGATTTGTTCAGAAACGTCGTAAAAATAAGTGTTTTAAGGTATGTAGAATTAAAAACTCAGAAAAAGTAAAGAATAAACAGGAGTTATAGACTATATACAAATAAATGAAAAAGTTTGCCAAATGTTTACAACCCACAGTGTTTGATACCAATAAATCTGTAATAAGTAAATGAAGTATTTGATTGTGTTGTAAACCATATTGTGTTGGTTGTTATTACCAACAAAAATTTGTTTCATAATTAATAAATTATGTATTTTCTTTATGTAAGGAGTAATAGTAATTTACATCAATATTATAATCGATAGGAAGTTGAGTATAAAAGTTGACTAATTATTATGAAAGCCAGTGTGAGTTAATAATCTTTTAGTCTACAGAAAACCTATTTCTTCTAAAACTTTATGAAGTTTAATTTTTGAATTACAAACAATTTAAATTACAAAGTTTTAAAACGGAAATTGTTTTGTTATTATACTTTAGTTATAACATTAGTTTTCATATTCACTAATAAGCTTTTATGCCTATTGGCTACATAGCCTACGTTGCTATTAGTTTGTCTCAAAATATTTTTCCCATATCAGTCTGTATTTTTTTAAAATCTGGTTAGAATTTTTACAAAAAAAATACAAATAAAATTTTTACATAATTATTTCTTGCTTCTTACAACATCCAAAGAAATTATTATTTTATTATTATTATTATTTTGATTAGACTTACCGATTTGTGCAATGAAATATTCTATTACCTTTTAACATAAAGTATACCGAAGAGGAAGGGGCAGAATTGTATTGAATTTAAATAATATTTATATTTAAAATCTTATTCGAATTTCAGGTTCTATCTCTTTTTAAGGGATGCCCGTATTAAACAGTATCCTCAAGAAATTAAGAGTTAAAACCCTAACATTACAGTACACCGTAGTTATGATATCAACATGTATATGTAATACGTTTTTTAGTAAACAGACATAAGTTATAAGTATAGACGACTTGCACTCCTTTTAGTTAATGTTTACGCTTTAAAATATGAAGTCATTAAGATTGGTTAAATCAATACCTCTTACTTAATGCTCTTGATAAGAGATGATATTATTTTATGGTGTTCGATTTATTTAAAGTAGTTATAGCCAACATTTGGTCGTGAAAAAGATTCTTCACGACGATTCTTCACGGCTACCCTAACGATATGTTCACCAATAATACGTGCCCGTTTTAATGTACAATCGATATCCAATTTAGCAAATTCAAAGTGACTATTTTTACAAAAACAACCGTTGTGAATATTGGCTGCTAGCAAGGCTGTTCTGATTTATCCGCGGCAGAACTACCTCATTGCCTCTCCTTTAATTCGTCATTATTGACACGGTCAATCAAGAACATTTGTTATGTACTGTATGACTAATTCATTTTATCTGTTCTTCCTATTTATATTATTTGTTTCCATCTTGAGTTTACTGTTCTTCTTAGATAAGTATACCAACTAATTTATATGGTGCGGTATTTCAAAACGGGTAAATTAAACTGTTGATAGAAAGTATTGAACAATTCTTTACTTCTTAATGATTAATACCAACATATTGTGCCATCTTCAATAGAATTGGTATTAAATGGTAGCCTATTATAAAAGTTATAAACTACTGGATTGCTAATTTACTTAATGTGAAACAAATCCTCGTTTGCTTCTAACAATTAGTGTAGTGTGAAAATCGTGTTTAGCAACCAACCGATTGATTAAAATATAACTTATAAACTGATTAAATAATTATTGAAATAGCCATAACAATTAAATTAAATTCTAAGAGATAACTAGACCACGACAACAGAGCAACAAAGCATTAAATCCCAATAAACTATTTTTAATAATCAGATAGCTTATTGCGATAGAAACCTTCCTGTTTAGAAAAACACCTTTTAACACACAAGTAACAAAACTAACAAAATTTTATTTAGAGTATCATAAATAACTGCCATTCCCAACATCGTTACACTTCCCGTTGACGTGTGTCGGAGATCCTCCATCTTTCAGAACTTTTTTTACACTCCCCGTTGACGCGTGTCGGAGATCCTCCATCTTTCAGATCTTTTTTTACACACCCCGTTGACGCGTTTCGTAGGTCCTCCATCTTTCAGAACTTTTTTTACACTCCCCGTTGACGCGTTTCGGAGGTCCTCCATCTTTCAGAACTTTTTTTACACACCCCGTTGACGCGTTTCGGAGGTCCTCCATCTTTCAGAACTTTTTTTTACACTCCCCGTTGACGCGTTTCAGAGGTCCTCCATCTTTCAGAACTTTTTTTACACACCCCGTTGACGCGTTTCGGAGGTCCTCCATCTTTCAGAAATTTTTTTACACTCCCCGTTGACGCGTTTCGGAGGTCCTCCATCTTTCAGAACTTTTTTTACACTCCCCGTTGACGCGTTTCGGAGGTCCCCCATCTTTCAGAACTTTTTTTACACTCCCCGTTGACGCGTTTCGGAGGTCCTCCATCTTTCAGAACTTTTTTTACACTCCCCGTTGACGCGTTTCGGAGGTCCTCCATCTTTCAGAACTTTTTTTACACTCCCCGTTGACGCGTTTCAGAGGTCCTCCATGTTTAAGAACTTTTTTTACACTCACCGTTGACGCGTTTCGGAGGTCCTCCATCTTTCAGAACTTTTTTTACACTCCCCGTTGACGCGTTTCGGAGGTCCTCCATCTTTCAGAACTTTTTTTACACTCCCCGTTGACGCGTTTCAGAGGTCCTCCATGTTTCAGAACTTTTTTTACACTCCCCGTTGACGCGTTTCGGAGGTCCTCCATCTTTCAGAACTTTTTTTACACTCCCCGTTGACGCGTTTCGGAGGTCCTCCATCTTTCAGAACTTTTTTTACACTCCCCGTTGACGCGTTTCGGAGGTCCTCCATCTTTCAGAACTTTTTTACACACCCCGTTGACGCGTTTCGGAGGTCCTCCTTCTTTTAGAACTTTTTTTACACTCCCCGTTGACGCGTTTCGGAGGTCCTCCATCTTTCAGAACTTTTTTTACACTCCCCGTTGACGCGTTTTGGAGGTCCTCCTTCTTTCAGAACTTCTTTTACAAACCCCGTTGACGCGTTTTGGAGGTCCTCCATCTTTCAGAACTTTTTTTACACACCCCGTTGACGCTCTCCCTTTCAGAACTTTTTTTACACACCCCGTTGACGCGTTTCGGAGGTCCTCCATCTTTCAGAACTTTTTTTACACTCCCCGTTGACGCCTTTCGGAGGTCCTCCATCTTTCAGAACTTTTTTTACACTCTCCGTTGACGCGTTTCGGAGGTCCTCCATCTGTCACAACTTTTTATGAACTCTGGAGTTCATAAAATGTTCTGACAGGTGGAGGACCTCCGAAACGCGTCAACGGGGAGTGTGACGATGTTGGGAATGACAGGTATTTATGATACTCTAAATAGGAATATATATCCCAGCGGAAAAATAGAAAATTATCAAAAGTATAACAAAATTTTATATTATCCAAAACGGGAGCTCAGAACTTTAAAATCCTTAACGTTTTTTAGTAAGTAAAACATCTATGTTATTAACGTCTTTCACAGTCAAAAACACGTTTTGATTTTGAAGCTTTTAATTTTATTTTAATACTGTATTAAGCCTGTGTTTTCCTGTTTTTGTTCTATGATAAATATTTTTAAAAGTTAAAACTAATTAATAGTTTTGTTTTTCGTTTTGAAAGAAACAAGCTCTATAGATGAATAAGTAAGTCGAACAAAGCGGAATTAAAGTTGAAATTATATTCATACTGTTTCAAATACAAAACGTACTCGAACACTATTTGTGTGACGAACAGAAATGTCTCAAATTGCTTTGCACTTTGAAATAATACTAGTCCGTAATTCACCTCCGCGTTTCTCAACGAAAGACTCCATCTTGGTCATCAAGATAAAAACCTCCACATTTCTTATAATTACTACGATCACGCCAGTCTCGGCGCTACAGTGTGACATATCGCCATTGTATCCTTACGTAAGCTCTATTCTCAGGATTTTCTCTGCACTTTCCCACCGCATTTGGCTCCGGAAACAATTATGTTGAAATTCTTCGAGTTCAGAAATTCTGGTTTGACGGTGTGTCCGCTAATTTTCTCTTCGTCTGACTATATCCGAGACAGGAAAGGGAATTAGAAAATACTCAAAACAAAAGATTACAATGCCGCCAATGGTAAAATAAAAATAAACCTACTACATTTATTTAATGTAATATAATGATAGGTAATGAGTTATTATATTGCATTTCAATTTTTTAAATGAAAACTTCCTTAGACGTTCTAACTGAAAGAGCACGCTTAGCGTACTATTAACTGCACGTTTGACGGCGAAAACCTAGGACATTATTCACAATCTCAAACGCTCGTTAAAGTCTCTAGCTCCTCAAGCTATATAACAATAGCAAATAACAAGCTATATGACAATATTAAACAAACATAATTTGTTTAAACAAATAACTAAAAACATACACAAAACTCACAAATTAATCATTGATTGATTCATACGCGTTTCAATGACAAAGTCATCGTCATCAGTGAATGCTACTACTACAAACTCTAACTTTCATTAAGAGTTTATAGTAGTAACACTCACTGATGATGATGACTTTGTCATTGAAACGCGTATGAGTCAATAAATGATTAATTTGTGAGTTTTGTGTATGTTTTTATTTGTTTTAACATAACCTCACAAGTTTAAAGAATAGTTGTATAAACAAATAATGCTTAAACAAACTTAAAGGGAGTGAATGTTGTAGATCAGCTGTTTTAACACTTAAGCTAGCTAATCGCCCAAATTCGATTTGTTTAAAACAAATGTAGAGACAACAGACCGAGTGAATATTGTGTTGTCATCTAATTCTGGACTATGTTTAAAATTTCAGGTCTCTAGCTCATCAAGAATTTAGATTAAACTCGAATGCAAAAGTCCACTCGGATAGACAGACAAACAGATATGACGGAAACCGAAATAATAAAAAACATAGTTATAACATGACTTAAACAAGGGTAGAGATAGTAGGGTACGAATTATTTACTCACCTATGTTCATACTATAACTAAGCTGTCTTCTATTAGTTATCTTCATGTAGTCTAGAAATTCTTTTAATATAGTTAGGTGGGGCAAGACTAAGCAGCTATGAAAAAATGCTTTACCGGCTTTATTTAATGTAAAATGTAAAGACAAATACTGCAATAAAACCTTCCATCCTTTATTTTCAAATTGAAAATTAACGGTATTTTTATACCTAAATAATTGTTCATAGTTTTGTTTTTTTCTATGTAGAAACGTAGTTTTGCCCCATCAGGTGAAAATACGAAGTTAAAGTTGGCAAGACTGAGCATACGTTATGTCACTGTTTACTTCTATCAAAACTGTAATAAAAAATATATTTCTATCAATGAATATAATTATATATTTATACAACCTTATAGCTCTATAACAGTATTTAAAAAGGGTCAAATTCCTAAAAATATAGTTACTAAACTAAATACAATGTTATTTAAATAAATTTTCACAAAGTAGTTGAAAAAAACCAATAAATTATTTTTAGCTATTCTAAGAACCATTGAAACTATTAATAAGGGTATTAAGACAATAAAACATATTAAACACATAAAACTAAAAATTCCAAAAGACTTAGGCTATATGTCTAGCTTCTTGCAGTTAGCTACTGCTTCACTGGAAAAAAATCCTCTAAAAAGTTCTCACACGATTACGAACCATACCTGATCCGCATCCATAATTGTGAAAGCTTAAAGAGTACCGTAGTAATCCCATTAAAATTTTAATGAGAATTTAAATTTAGGTATTAACAAACAAATTGTAAAATTAGGAATCGTAATTTAGAGACTTAATTCAGAGAATCTAGTTAGTGACTAATTTTATCTTTTCTCAACTGCTCTTCGAGTTTGAAAAGAACTTTTAGTTTGAGATTAAGGTTTCATTGTGGCGACCTCGCCAAAAGCAGAAAGTAGGAATGAATGCGAACGGATAGTTGAATTTGATGTGTTGAAGAAAGGGTGCACTATTATTTTGTTAAAATAACACAAAACTTAGGATTTAGGTAAGCCCATACATAACTAAATTACTTTGAGCAATTTAACAGTAATCAGGGTAAATAACAATTACCTGAATAGAAATACATGCTTCTGGTGTAGAGACTATCTACTTAATGACATTCAGCGTTACTGGTGGAACTTTTGAGGATACAGTAGTATCAAATTTGCTACAAATACACTAAAAAATGGTTGTGCGTAGTCTTACCCAACGCGCAATTTCACCCCACCTTACTATTTGGTAATTTTTAATGTTTTACCTATAGCCTATAACCTATGCCAAACTTATACTATCATTTTAAATTTTTATTCGGCTTATTACTACATTTTTAGTCTTCAAGTTCTCATAATTGCACCTTTGTAACTTTAAATGATTTATAAGGTAGCCTACAAAGCTTAGTCTGTAATATAATTTGATAATTCAAGTTTTCGTCCTTATGAGAAGGATAAGATTAGGTCTATAAGGTATTATTACTAATGACAGGAAAATATTAAAGGCTTACCTAAAGAATACAAAGTAGTTTTTAAAATTTTAAAAAATGCGTGCCCAAAGTAACATTATAAAATATATTAAAAACTAGCTTATTTTTTTTTGAATCGAGATGGTCAAAAGATGTAGAGTAAAAAAGTATAGGATAGAAAGTAGTTTAACAACCCTAATTTTTTTTAAATCTTTAAAGGTTTGCTTTAAATCTTGGAGGTTATAAAATAAAATATAACACAGTTTTATAAAGTCGTCGAATTACTTGTTACATTGTCAATTTAATCCTACGTTATCACCACTTGTATTTAATAATATTTTATACAGGTCCTCTTTATAATGCAAAGGGATTTTATTTTCGGAATACTTTCAATTATTACTTGTAAATATATTTCTTAATTTTCCGTTTTTAAACCTCTTAGGAAAGTTTCCTTCTATTGTTTACTGTAACAAGCATATAGCCTACTTCAAATTTTGTAAAACAGCTACTGTGGAAAGAATTTTTAAGACCAACTGACTAGATATGATATTCTATGTTCTTGAACGACTTATTACATTCTTTTAAAAAGTAGAGTAAATTATAAGGTTAATAAAACGACGTTAATATCTTTATCATCACTAAGATGATACTCGTTCAGCAACCACAGTCTAAGAAAAATCTATGTTAACTTTGAAAAAGCAAAATATGAATTCGATCCATTTTAATTTTTATTTATTAATTTCAGAATATCGCCCACCATTAGAAAAGTTTAAAATACCTATAACATATTTTAATCTCACATAGCCTACTAGAATTTTAATAGCCAACAATTTGAAACCTAAGTTATCAGGTTTGTTGATCGTGTTAAAAAATTATAACTTCTGTAGGTTGTGATAGAAATGCTGAAGAACAAAGAAACACAATTTGAACATTTTGTCATAAGGTTATGGTAAACCAATTTAAACGCAATTCTTCGTGTAGTTACTTTTATAAAATAAAGCATAATTTTAAATAGGGCTTACTATATAACTTTTAGCCATAGCCCTGGTTACAGTCTACTCTTACTACGACATATCTTTAAAGGTTATGCCAAATCTTGTAATATATATATTTTCCTGTGTTAGCTATTCAGATCAACCCTCACCATAGTTTAATTAATAGCTTACCAGTAGTTGTGATTATGTGTAGGGAATTTTAAATCTCTTTAACACTAGCCTATGGGCTGTAGCCTGTCATTAAATTGTACCTTATATTTAAAACTGTAGGTCTACTTAATATTACAAAATTTTATCCGAATTCCTAATTTAAAATAAGAACACATTTTTCATATTTCAAAATTTGAACTTTAACTATAATTTCAAGAGGCCTAACTTACAAAATAGCCAAATAAGATTAACTTTTCATAGTAAATCACAGTTAAGATTTAGGCGCATAAGCCTGTAGACCGTAGTAGAGTTTTTCGTAATAAATACTGAATAGCTTACATTAGAACTGTTTCTTAAAAAGTGTAGTTGAATTTATACTACACTCATCTTATTTATTTATCAATTCTGAATTTGTCTATCTACGTTGACTTAAATCGATCTCTATTGCTTGCAAGACTAAACTTAATAATCTGTAGAAAATCTGTATTTAAATGCAATAACTTTTTAAAGTTTCAATCCATGTAAATAAGATTATTTTAAGTTAGTTGAATCTTTAATGTAATTGGCATAATGTCAGTTACTTGGGATTTTTTTAGTTTGAGCATTGTCCTTGAAAAAAATTCAGTTTTAATACATTTCGATCCCCTGTTTACTGAAACCATTATTGAGAGAATTTGCTAATTTTCAGTAAAGGAAAAACTAGATCAGTTAACCTGTGCAGTTTGACGGTTAATGGATGATTTATTATTAATTACCGGCCAGGTCACTTGCTGCACTACAATCAGCTGTTTCACGATGGGTAATTAAACGTATTTATTAGCGGTAATAAAACTATACCCTGTTGGACGTAGCACGCTTGCATCTACTGGACGGTCATAACCTAAAAACCAGTTGTTTCACCTGCTAAGTTAATTAAATGCTTTAGTGGTTGCGCAATTGTTTGTAGTTAGAAAAACGTTACTGGAGTCTGGGAAGGAAATCTTCGAGTCCAGCATATTTCGAATTAGTTATTAAATATTTTCATTCAAGCAAAAAATTCTAACAGCACCGGTTTGCAGTTTATTGAACTAGGCCTGTTGAAGATTAAAAGGGAATAATCTTCAACTAATAATACAAAGGGAAGATTTTATAATGATGGGTTTATTTAAGTTCGGTCAGGCAATTTTACTTTAAGGTTTCGTTAAGTTAAGCCTAATTAATATCAGCCATTGACATACAAATAAACTATAGCTTAACTTCTAAATAACTTAGCTAAATACTATTGTTATTAAACCCAACAATATATATATATATATATATATATATATATATATATATATATATATATATATATATATTAAAACAACATAGGTTATTCAAATACAAGAATATTTATTAATTTATATCCAAAGCTTTTCGTTGGCAAACAGTACCAACATAATCAGGAATGAAAATTTTCATTCTTGATGATGTTGGTACTGTTTGCCAACGAAAAGCTTTGGATATAAATTAATAAATATTCTTGTATTTGAATAACCTATGTTGTTTTAAATTATTAAACAAGAAAACGTATTTTATATTTATATATATATAGGCTATATAATACGTATAATATGTAAATACGTAGGCCTATATTAAACTTACGTAAACATAGACTATATGGCCTACAATTTCCATACAATCTACATTAACTTAAAAAGCCTATAACCAAATCTAACTTTCACTAACTATTGATACAAAAATTATTCTTTTATAAAAAACCTTTTAACAAAATTTAATTTTAGGAAACTAAAACGTTTATACCCGAATTTGGTCGAGAATAAACTTATTTCAGCCTCTACCAGGTATTTTATAGCAAGGAGACTAGTGTAGCCATGTGCAATGTCTGATAACAAATAATGGTTTTACAATGAAAATATTGGAAAGAACCCCAATACCACAAAAAATAATCAAAAATAACAAATAAAACAAGTTACTTAAGATTAAACCCTTATGTTCATTTCGATGACCATGTCATCATCAACAGAGGGTCTTATTACAAAATTGTAATGTACATCGAAATGTACATAAGGGTTTAATCTTAAGTAACTTGTTTTATTTGTTATTTTTTTATTATTTTTTGTGGTATTGGGGCTTTTTCCAATATTTTCATTGTAATATATTGTACCACTGTGCTCTTGATATTGTTTAAATAATGATTTTGTATTACAATCCTATTGGAATTCATTTTAAAATAATTTATTTTCTATAAAACAATAAATTAAGTAAGATAGTAGGGAAGTCACAGGTAGGGATATTAAAATATACTTAAATAGTAGCCTAAGTAGATTGAGATTAGGTTAACGACAAATAAATCAAATTTGGAACATTTTTTTTACTTTGAGGAAACTTAATTAAGAATAGCATTATTAGTATTGGAATAGTTTTTTGTTTAAAATTTAAGATATTACGTTGTTGTTATAAGTTTTCTTCAGTTTTGGTTTTACTTAAACATACAGCTTAGACTTAATGGCATATTTGTTAAAGACATGGATTTTTAGTTAACGAATGAATGTAAAAAATTTAATGTAGCCTATTATGAATATCCGGACACGGCCTATATGTAGTAGGCCCTATATGATTAGAATTTTAGAAACAATGATTTCTTTAAACAATTTTTTATTTAAGGAATAAACTTTATTTTAGTCGCTAAATATTAAATGGAAATATGTATTTGGATTTTTACTCATCCCAAAACTCACATAAGTTTTGTTACCTAGATTTAATTGAATGAAAGAAAGGTTTTAAAGAAATGAGTTTATTTATACACAGTAAACAAAAATCGGCAAACATTTTCCTATTTAAAGTGAAGCCCAAATGCGCTTTACACAAAATAAAAGTTCAAGTTAAAAATTTTTAGTCAAACGAATGAGAAGAGAACAGAGAATATTTCAGTTTTTAATGGAATACGTTTCGTTATGAAACTATAGAGTTGTCAGTGTATAGTTAAACATACTAAATCACTATATTAAAACAAAAAACATATTAAAATAGTATCTACTTTGTTTCAGTAGACGAATATAGGCTATAACATTTAGGAATTAAAAGTTATTTTAAAGATTCAATTTTCCATTTTGTATCCATTATTTTAAAATTATGTTTCAATTGAAAGTAGGCAAAATGTATCTAGTAAAATTGTGTTTGCTTTAAATGAAATATTTTAGTAACACGACCTATTCGATCAAATAACCTACTATTCATCGTTATATATGTTTTTTTAATTTGTTTAAAACTTAAAAAATTTAGTTTAACATTTTCAAATAAAATTTTGACAACATTTTTTTTACTGTCTTTAAGGCAAAAAACGTTCATTATCGCCTAAAAATATTTCTACTTGGGTAAACGAAACTTCGTTCATTTGCTTTGGGAACACCCATAGTTAGCAACTTAGTGTACCTTGCTCAGTGTGTAACATAGCAACTTAGTGTAACTGTGCAGTGTGTAACGTAGCAACTTAGTGTAGCTGCGCAGTGTGTAACGTAGCAACTTAGTGTAACTGTGCAGTGTGTAACGTAACAACTTACTGTAGCTGCGCAGTGTGTAACGTAGCAACTTAGTGTAACTGTGCAGTGTGTAACGTAACAACTTACTGTAGCTGCGCAGTGTGTAACGTAGCAACTTAGTATAACTGCTCAGTGTGTAACATAGCAACTTAGTGTAGCTGCCGCAGTGTGTAACGTAACAACTTAGTGTGACTGCGCAGTGTGTAACGTAGCATCTTAGTGTAACTGCGCAGTGTGTAACGTATGTCCTTAACAAATATTAATTTTCCCTTTTTTTTAAAATGTTTACAATGAATTAAGTTGTTTTAACGCTTCTACAGATAGTACGTAAAAATGTTTCCACCATGGAAAACAGTGAAATGTGTTTCTATAATAGGCTTTTACGATATTTGAAGGTTATAATTGTCTTTCTTGGTAAAACGTATAACTCCAAAATTGTACCAAAACTATACATTTCCCTTTTTGCAAGTACTATGGCACTTTGTGCAAAAATTATTTTTCTGAATATTACCTGTCGTTGGCATTTACCTACCTATTTACTGATCTTCAAAACTATAATTTTGCTTTTTACAACTTTGGTAATTTCTTCAAGATGAGCTCCTTTTTTTTAGAAACCTTTTGTTCTTTCATCTCTGCAAGATGAACTCCAATAGGTAAAGCTGCATTCACAATTGGGTTGTCCTTTTCTACTAGTGAAGTCTGAGCATAGTCCAGAGCATCAGTGTATATACTTCGCCAATATATGGTGGGATTGTTTGGATTCTATTTATTACGTGATGAACTAATGGCGGAGTTTTTGTTGAAGAAATGCAGGTGTAGAAAATATCTATTTATGATAACTAAAAACAGAGTTTCAACTGTTACAATTCGGAACGCAATTTCTTTGAAAATGTCCGACAACCATTTCAAAATATAAAAATTTCAAACTAATATAAATATAAAAATTTCAAACTAATAATAATATTAAACTACGTTAAACAGTTGGTTTTGTGGTATTAGTGGAAAACCTTTTTCACGCTGTAACAAAACTATCTAAATAGTTATTTCAGCTCAGTTCCTAATGAATCTTCAAACACATTTAATTGAATATAGGCCAAAAAATGTCAGGCAATATTTTTCCATTACAGAGATCCGAAGCAACTGACAGTAACATTATAATTTGGATTAAATTAGGATTGTCAATAGCAAGAATTGTCGGCTGTACGTTGAAAATGCCACTTTGTAACCCGGAAACAAGTTGGAATTTCTTTTGATATAAAACACTTTGAACTTTGCAGAAATAGCGTTTTTTAAGCCAAGTGTAACTTGTGATAGACTGGCACTGCACATTACTATCGCATAAAACACACATAAAGCACATAGCAAGGGCGCTTCCGAGTATTTACTTCTTTAGTAACGACGTACACAGCATGTATGTATAACGCACCATTTAAACTGCAATAACACATAAGTAACGAACTCATAAAACACTCATTAAAACTTTATGTCATTTTTAACAAGTCAACGCTTTGCAATGTGTCATAAAGGTATTACAATATTATTCTGTGTCCGTCAGCCTTTACACTACATAAATATGCAGAGTACTTACATTAGCTTCAAAGTATTCCTTTTGAGTCGAACAATTAAATACTTTTGGAAAATTATATTTTGTTTTTGTACAATAGGTTTATATGGTCCTATTTGTATCGATTTTTCAATTCTTTCTATTAGTTCACATTATCCTTATAGACCTATAGGCGTGCTCAAATTTTCAATCTTTAATGAAATACTTTTTGTTCGTCTACTCAAGTTCAAATACATTTTTTTAAACTTGTAGTGGATGACTATTGATGTTAATACAGGGTTTTCAAATATTAAATCATTAATTAAATTTAATAAAGAATTAATTTTAGTTTTATACTATCGAAAAACTTTTCACAAAGGGGCAAGATATGTAATACAGTTATTTCGTTCCATTTGGCCAAGTGATAACAAATGACACAGTTCATGAAACAGTGGATTTTATGTTATAGGCCGTCAGGTAGGACAGCTGTTTTAACGCATAGGTTATGTTACCTTGTTTATAATAATTGTTGAATAAAAGTAATTAAAATAAAAATTTTCTTTGTTGACCTAAGTATTGACCTTGAAATTTGTTTTCAATATTACGTGTTTTATTTCAGTTTATAGGGCCTAACTACTTATTCTGTAGGTTATAATTTTTCTGTAGGCCTATAGCCTATTAGGTCTATAATGTATTCTTAATTTTTAATAGGTATTTCATTAATTAATGATTTTTCTTAAAATTATTTCAGACATTGTTTTCATCGTGTTTAAATACCCGAGGGGGAATTCATGAATGATAATACATATTGTCTTGAAAGAGTGCTTATACTCATATTTTTAACTGGATTTATCACGTTTCAAAGTTCTTTAAATTACGTGCTAATTCCAAATCCATCTTGCAAAGTGAGTATTACAAAAGCTTTTGTTTGACGGCGGTACTCCAACCGAATCAAATGGTTTTAATAGAAAATTGTTGATTCTGCCAAAAGAAAGAATACAGTGAGCTTAATACAATTTCATCATTTTGTTAGGGTGTATTTTTATCGTACATGCAGACACTACTAAGTATATATTTGGCCGTTTGTGAATCTACTGGCAATGGTTTAAGTAGGAGATTCAGTAGAGATGTTGAAAAAGGTGTTAGCTATAGGAGCTTAGGAGTTCACAGCAGTAGTATCTTTTTTCCATATACATGACAGTATAAATCTTTGGTATTTGTAAGTTTCAACAAAATATATTGTGATAGAGAAGGACGTATTCTTTATAAGTATTAATTGACTTTAAATTTTTGTTCGTTTATAGGCCTATTACTTGTTTTATTTCAACTTATATGGGAGGGGGCTAACTATTTATTCTGCAGGTTATAAGTTTTCTGCATATTAGGCCTATAATGTCTTCTTAATTTTTAATAGGTTTTTTAATTATTAATGATTTTTCTTAAAATTATTTCCGATATTGTTTTCACCGTGTTTAAATACCTGAGGGGGAATTCATGAATGATATTAATTATTGCCTTGAATCAGTGCTTATAGACTACTCCTATTGTTAACTGGATATATAACGTTTCAACGTACTTTAAATTACGTGCTAATTCCAAATCCAAGTTACAGAGGCGTATTGCATAAGGTTTTGTTTGACGACGTTACACCAATCGAATCAGATAATAATAATAGAAAATTGTTGATTCTGGCAATAGAAAGAATACAGTGAGCTTAATACAATTTCATCATTTTGTTAGGATGTATTTTTATCGTACATGTAGACACTACTAAGTATATATTTGGCCGTTTGTGAATCTACTGGCAATATTTTAAGTAGGAGATTCAGTAAAGATGTTGTAAAAGGTGTTAACTATAGGAGTTTAGTTCACAGTAATCTGATCTTTTTTCCATATACATAACAGTATAATTCTGTGGTATTTGTAAGTTTCAACAAAAGATAGTGTGATAGAGAAGGACGTATTATTTATATAGGTTGACTCCTAAAGCCTGGACTATCTGGAGCTATTTCATTAAACCCTCACCGACTACGGTCCGGGCGGTAGCTCTTTCGCCAATAATGGTGGTTTTATCTGCAGCATATAGTTTTTTTCATAAAACATAATATGATTATCTTATCAGTTATGTGATACCTACTAAAAATATCAAGTAATATGATACCAAACTCTATTATATTGTCTTACAATTAGCATAACTTGTAAAATTTGATAATTAGAAAGTCTGTGTTCGCTTTCCTTACCTACATAAATTATTTTAAAAGTTGGACCTCTAATTCGTACTGGACTTCAAACGACTAGTAATACAAATTTGTTTCCACAAATTAATATGACTTGCTTATTCAAATAGAAATAATCACAAGTTGTCCTAGCTGCAGTCATCTTCGTCCAAGCTCCTGAGGGCCAGATTTGCTATCAGATAATGCACACTACTATCATCGATATCTTTGGTTGCCATCGTTGTCTATTTTCATCTTAACATGATTGGAGCATTTTTTCCATGTGTCGGAGAGAGGAGAATTCCTTGCCTGCAAGAACAGTACTTCTTTCAGCATGAATGTCATACTCCGTGATGCTGCATTTTCCTTCAACTGCCAGCATAGCATTTCAATAGATTTATAATTGCAATGGTAAGCTAGCCTTATAAAGTAATTAGATTTGGTAGTTATGGTGACACACCTCTTGCCAGCGGCAAAGTCACGATTACTGTACTGCCAAAATGCTGTTTGAATAACAATAGGTTTTCGGACTGTAAATTGAACTAACTTAAAAATTGTTATTTTTTTTGCACATAATTACTTTTACATCCCTATTTAGTCTTGCTGAAGCATTTTTCAATTACCTTAGGCCAGTTGTTAGTCCCCAATTTTGACGGTTAGTTTGCTTCTTTTGTCTACAGCACGTCGTCTAGCTTTTTCTTCACAAGTTGCAAAGCTTACTCGTAGTAGATATTTACAATTAATTGATCCTGTGTCCGTATCACATCTGACATTTTTACCTAGGGTAACTAGATGTGGTCGTCACATAAACGTTTGGACTCATAAGCGAGTATTATACTTACGTAGGTAAAACGTTAATAAATGCGATGACATCATAGTTGAGCTTAGTATTATTTCCACAACTTTTATAGTAGTATTCAAATAACTGATAAAATAACATTTTTGGTAGACAAAAAATACATCTTCGTAGTAAAATATCCACCAGGTGATATAACGGCGAAACAGCGGCGACGCGGGTCTAATAGGATTAGGTGCCCTGGATTTTTAGTCGCTCCTTTTGTATAGTATCCGTACTAAAAGAGGTCGCCTAAAGGGGCCCACATGAAAATAATCATTATGACAACTTTTACTAAAAATAATATATGAGTATTATTAGGATATCATATGCTTAGTAACATCAAGTTGTCTGAGTATCTTACTTTATATGTTGGGTTTATTGAGTAAACTAAATACCCCAATAGATCTGAGTCTCGCACTTCACCACACCAATACCTATGTGTCTACGCTTAAAACTGCGCCACTTCAATGAACAATATAACATTCAGTAATAAAATGTATAAAAGAAAAATAAACTTAGACCTATCTCATATCATAGACATTTTATTTGTTATTTGAAAAAAATATTTTTATCGTACGCCATGTGTTCTTGTGCTGTGCGTTTCTTAGCGCGGGCCTAGGTGGTAAACCAAGGGGTGGGAATTTCTACCAAAAACATCTGTGCCCTACTGGCTCATACGTTACTCGCATATAATACGTTGTCAATAGGTTTTGTTTGTTTTTTTTCTTTAAAATCTTATTTGTTTATTTCGTCTAAAAATATTTTTAGGATATAGGTAAACAGCTATGATGGGAAGTAAAGCTTTTGGGGTTTGAAAAATATTAAATTTCAATAAATAGGCCTACATTTAAAGGATTACATTAATATGCATATGTTGAATTGCTTATCCTCGGCGACGTTAAACGTGTTCCGTCTTACGCAAACGTAGTATCTTCTCTCAAAATGTCATAGAAATAACGAAGTTAAGACCCCACTTATTCAATCAAAGATCGAAAGAAGTAATGTTTAGGTGAAATAATGTTTTGTTATCCACTAGTAACATTTTGGTTGGGAATGTTGGCAGCAAACAGCTGTTAGTAACAGATGTGTTAGCTCTGGCGGCTCGGTACAAACACAAAGAATGTTTAGACACCGGATTTTTTGTTTACTCAACTCTTCCTCTAAGCGGCGAGCGCTGAGGTCTAATATATTGAACTTGCAATTTGCGAGTTTGCAGGTGGATATGGTGGCGTCTTTTGACCCTGATTTACGCGTCTGTGTTAAGCTACTAGTTATGAGACTATTAAAAAGAAATATGAAATTACGTCTCTCACCATTTCGCAAATTAAAATAAAGTAGCTAGCATTTTTGAAAAAAATTGTTGTTCAAATCTTTGTTACAAAGGGAAATAGTGTTTTCAACTCTTTATTGAGAGTAGGTCCACTTCGGGAAAGCGAACCTGCCCGCGTGACTCTATAAATTTCCTCTGTTACTAGTTCACTCCCACCAAGGGGCCATTATGACATTTCCTTAATTCTACCTAGTTCCGCCAGCCTATCATTACGCTTCTCCTTATAAGAGAGTGAGACGGTTAAACGCCTCATTATGACACCGATAAAGATTAGGTCAACTGCACATTTGTCCTATACCTCCAATGTTCTTGATCAAGAGGTCTCGTGTTCCTACCTTAATGTTATCCATATTACCAATCTTGTACTATCTTTCGCAGACGATATTAGTCATAGAATTTACAATCATCTTAAAATTTTTTAAAAATTATTATTTTCAATTTACGTTTAATTATTTTATTATTAACGTTTTGTTCTGTCAAGAGAATGTATTACAGCATTTATGACACATCACTGCAAGTGCAGTGCACTCAATTAAAGTGAGTGGGGCTGTGGGCAGAACTTTCACCATACTCAACTTAAACATTAAGGCTGACAGAGCCTACATTATATTCATGAACATCCATTTGTTCTGTCCCAGTAAGAAAGAGTATAGATAGGCCCTACATAGCTTTGAATTTGGTAAAGAACAGGAGTACCTAAGGTATGATACTCTGCTCTGACAAGACAGAGCCTACATTATATTCATGAACCTCCATTTGTGCTGTCCCAGTAAGAAAGAGTATAGATAGGCCCTACATAGCTTTGAATTTGGTAAAGAACAGGAGTACCTAAGGTATGATACTCTGCTCTGACAAGACAGAGCCTACATTATATTCATGAACCTCCATTTGTTCTGTCCCAGTAAGAAAGAGTATAGATAGGCCCTACCCAGCTTTGAATTTGGTAAAGAACAGGAGTACCTAAGGTAAGATACTCTGCTCTGACAAGACAGAGCCTACATTATATTCATGAACCTCCATTTGTTCTGTCCCAGTAAGAAAGAGTATAGATAGGCCCTAGCCAGCTTTGAATTTGGTAAAGAACAGGAGTACCTAAGGTATGATACTCTGCTCTGACAAGACAGAGCCTACATTATATTCATGAACCTCCATTTGTTCTCTCCCAGTAAGAAAGAGTATAGATAGGCCATACATAGCTTTGAATTTGGTAAAGAACAGGAGTACCTAAGGTATGATACTCTGCTCTGACAAGACAGAGCCTACATTATATTCATGAACCTCCATTTGTTCTGTCCCAGTAAGAAAGAGTATAGGTAGGTCCTACCCAGCTTTGAATTTGGTAAAGAACAGGAGTACCTAAGGTATGATACTCCGCTCTGACAAGACAGAGCCTACATTATATTCATGAACCTCCATTTGTTCTGTCCCAGTAAGAAAGAGTATAGATAGGCCCTACCCAGCTTTGAATTTGGTAAAGAACAGGAGTACCTAAGGTAAGATACTCTGCTCTGACAAGACAGAGCCTACACTATATTCATGAACCTCCATTTGTTCTGTCCCAGTAAGAAAGAGTATAGATAGGCCCTACATAGCTTTGAATTTGGTAAAGAACAGGAGTACCTAAGGTATGATACTCCGCTCTGACAAGACAGAGACTACATTATATTCATGAACCTCCATTTGTTCTGTCCCAGTAAGAAAGACTATAGATAGGCCCTACATAGCTTTGAATTTGGTAAAGAACAGGAGTACCTAAGGTATGATACTCTGCTCTGACAAGACAGAGCCTACATTATATTCATGAACCTCCATTTGTTCTGTCCCAGTAAGAAAGAGTATAGATAGGCCCTACATAGCTTTGAATTTGGTAAAGAACAGGAGTACCTAAGGTATGATACTCTGCTCTGACAAGACAGAGCCTACATTATATTCATGAACCTCCATTTGTTCTGTTCCAGTAAGAAAGAGTATAGGTAGGCCCTAGCCAGCTTTGAATTTGGTAAAGAACAGGAGTACCTAAGGTATGATACTCTGCTCTGACAAGACAGAGCCTACATTATATTCATGAACCTCCATTTGTTCTCTCCCAGTAAGAAAGAGTATAGATAGGCCCTACATAGCTTTGAATTTGGTAAAGAACAGGAGTACCTAAGGTATGATACTCTGCTCTGACAAGACAGAGCCTACATTATATTCATGAACCTCCATTTGTTCTCTCCCAGTAAGAAAGACTATAGATAGGCCCTACATAGCTTTGAATTTGGTAAAGAACAGGAGTACCTAAGGTATGATACTCTGCTCTGACAAGACAGAGCCTACATTATATTCATGAACCTCCATTTGTTCTGTCCCAGTAAGAAAGAGTATAGATAGGCCCTACATAGCTTTGAATTTGGTAAAGAACAGGAGTACCTAAGGTATGATACTCTGCTCTGACAAGACAGAGCCTACATTATATTCATGAACCTCCATTTGTTCTGTTCCAGTAAGAAAGAGTATAGGTAGGCCCTAGCCAGCTTTGAATTTGGTAAAGAACAGGAGTACCTAAGGTATGATACTCTGCTCTGACAAGACAGAGCCTACATTATATTCATGAACCTCCATTTGTTCTGTCCCAGTAAGAAAGAGTATAGATAGGCCCTACATAGCTTTGAATTTGGTAAAGAACAGGAGTACCTAAGGTATGATACTCTGCTCTGACAAGACAGAGCCTACATTATATTCATGAACCTCCATTTGTTCTGTCCCAGTAAGAAAGATTATAGATAGGCCCTACATAGCTTTGAATTTGGTAAAGAACAGGAATACCTAAGGTATGGTACACTGCTCTGACAAGACAAGATGCATCCCAAATTCTAGTATCACGCTAGACATGTCGCTACCTTAATTAACCTATATTTCATCTAACCAAACAAAACCACACACTTACAGCGGCTAGTCACCTCTATATGACTATATAACTATTTAAAAAAGAGACTCTACATACAATATTTATGGTTCCACCCCATATATTTGACTAGGACTGTTTACAACTTCGCACTAGGCACAGCTGTGAATAATGAACAATTTCCCAATCATCAGTATTGCCTGTGCTCATGATATTTGTTCAGTGTTTTGTATTGTTTACTTTTTGTTTCCTGATCGAATAAGATCAACATTTTTAAAGGTCTGATTAACTTAAAAGCTGATTTTTATTATCAGTTATATTTGTGGGCAGATTTTGTCTTCATTTTGACAATAAGCATTATAAATTGCCTAGATGAGTACAGGAAAAATTTTAACAAATGTTTGTGGTGAAGATTTTTAGAACAAATCAAATAGGTAAATGAAATCATAGTGTCAGGAAAGCATTTTTCATACTCACTTTAATAAATAACATGTTTTACATCTGATATGATAAAATAACATTTTCTAAAATTTTACTTTTTTTTTTTGCTTGTTGAAATAGGATCCTCGTCTTTAAGATAGACTAAAGACGTTGTTTTTTAAAAGGACACGGTATTTTATTTTATTTAAAATAAAGACAGCTATTATGAAGTTTTTACAACTGCCATTTAATACAACTTTTACAATTACAATTAAATGTAAGCTATAACACCTATTTCAACAAATAAACTTTTAATTAACATTAAACTAGTTATAGGCCTGCTGTATTTTCAAATTGTATATTTTTAAAAACTGTTATGAAAACTCTTTCTCGCAGAAAACCTCTTATTAGTCTATTAATATATTGTTTTTTAAACTTTTTACTTAAAGTAGAAAATTACGGTTATAAAAAGAGAAAGGTTACTATATAATTTTGTAATTAAAAATAGCGGACAGAGTTATTAAGTTATTGTTTCTATTTTCAAAGAAAATGTCCCTTTTAAAATGTAAATTGTCTCTTTTAAGAGAAAGGTTTTAAGTATGAAAAATAATAAAAATAATCAAGTAATTTACCCGTTGCAAAAACGTACCTAGAACAGTTTTTGTGGTTATGATAAATCTAAGCATTAAATCAAACGTCTATCACAATATTATATATGGTAATAAACTATAACGAACCAGATTTTATGTTATTTGCCAGACAAATATGACGTACTTTACAATAAAGAAGGTAAACATGGGAAGATAAAAGAGTGTGTAATTTTGGACTAGAAAAAGGGTTGGACTAGAAAATAAAAATAATAAAAATTAAGGACTTTGGTTACCTACGAATAGGTAGAACAATTCTGGTAGGCCCAGAGAAGAAAACTGTTAATAACGACTAGCTCATAGCGTCTGAGCCTAATTGGGTGACTCAAACGGCGTCTGTTATCGCGCAGACACCAGTGTTCTTAAGATGTCCCTTGCTGCTATCGGGTAATGACAGTGCAAAGGTATGTGCTCCAGATCCTCCTCCTCAGTCTCACATAGGCTGAATTCAGGTGAATCCGCGAGGTTGAATCGCTAAAGATAATTCTCAGTCCCAATCTGTCCTAAAAGTCAATTAATATCATCACCCTCTTCAGGGTTGTATTCAGCAATAAAAGTAAAGTTTGGATGATGATGATGATGATTATGATGAGGGTGATGGTGAAGGTGATGACGATGGTAGAAGTATTTTACGTAACAATCCTTGGTGTATTTTTTATACTTTATGAATATTTCTGATATTACAGATCACGTGTAGCCCAGTTCAGTATTGTATAAATTCGAAACTATGTAAATGGTTACAAAATTTGTATAGTTTTTTACAAACATTGTAATATGCATGTAATAGCATTTTAATAAATATTGATAATATCTTGATGGGAGTTGTTTTAAAAAACAAATAAATACAGAAGGACTATGTTCTTTATATCAATTTAAATATTATGTCCAGAAATATTTAGCTCCTTTAACACTCACTAGAAGATCGAATTACTCTAGTTATCTAGTTTCCTTCCAGGTGCGTTCTCTTATGATATTTTAATGTAAAGTATACTAATTATTATGACACCATCCTTATTATTTGTACAATAGTTAGGTTACTTCAATTACTTTAAATTATTAAGCCTTTTTAATATAGGCTAAGTATAATCTTTATCGTTTTATTTTTACACGTCTTTTTCCGTTTAGCCTAGTATGTAAACAGAATGTACCTTTTAGGCCTAAGTAACATTAATATAGTGACGTTTTTTGGTTTATAGGATCTACTTTCCTGACATTTTCATCTAAGGTAAGAAGCTGTTTTAATATCTTACAAATGGGTAAGTGCAACATGTAGGCTTAATAATTTTGTAACTCTAGCGTGGATTAAATTTACCAATTACTGGCTCATACTGTACTAAATTAGGTAATGCTTTATCTAGAAGAATGCAACATTTTATGCAGGAGTGCAACACTTTCCCTCTTGAGTGATTGGAAAAAAAATAAAAAAGTTAAAATATATAAGTGAAAAATATAATATATTTTTTCAATAATATTAGCTATTCTCCTTTCGGCGAGTGTTTGGTGTTTATTACCTACTGCTGCCGTAACTTATCTCCAAGCTGGTTCACACCTGTTACAACACTGAGAGAAAAAGAGTCACTTGTGACGCCTTTCTGTGAATCTGTCGGGCTGCAGGTATAGTTCACGCACTCTCATAAATACATCCCAGAGATGTAGTCACTTCGTGACTACTGTGTCCGAGGTGGCTAAAATGTATACTATGATATACTCTGAACATTCGCCGAATATAGTAGACCTAAGTTATTGTACGGTTCAGAGAGGATTCATTTTTTTGTAGATCAAACATCAGTTTTATGTATACGTCAACTATACTGAAATTAAATTTACACAGACTTAAGAGATTCAATGTATGACTTCTTTTTAAAATATAAACGTCTTCTGGAGCCATTATACAGACTGCAACCATGCCATACTCAAAACATAGAGATTTTGTAAGCCAAATCCTTTGAAGGAAAAGCCACTTTGAAATATATTTAGAGATTTTAAAAAAATGTAGTCAGATTGCATAACTTGCCCCTTCAGCTATTGTTTTACAAAATAAAACAAAAAGGATAAATTAATTTATAAATGCAAGGGTAATTTCTATGATAAATTACAAAACATTGACTATGTTCTATTGTATATGTTAATTTATTTATTATAATATTATATTACATATAAATAAATTATACATAGGACAATATATATTAAAAGTATTATTTAATTCATATAATAATAAGTATAATACATGCTTTTATAATATATATATATATATTTATTTATATATATATGATGAATAGTTACTATCTGGAGTACATCCGTTCATTCTGCAGTCCATGAATTCGTATTTCCGACGGTTCGCTAGAATCTCATCCAGCATTGACGAGGTGAACCCAACAACAGTAGAAGAGCGAGTCTTCTTCTACATATATATATATATATATATATATATATATATATATATATATATATATATATTTGTGTGTGTGTGTGTGTGTGTGTGCGTGTGCGCGCGTGTGTGGTGTGTGTGTGCGTGTGTGCGCGTGCGTGTGTGTGTGTGTGTGTGTGTGTGTGTGATATTTTTTATGTTATATTATATACATACTAAGACACATAGGGTCTAGACACAGATACACGTGTGCAAGCACAACCTGAAGTAGGCCTATATCATAAAGTATTTATAATCTGATTATACGATTGTTTCAAACACTTAAACAAATGTCCTTTGTGATTTCCATTTGTTTTTATAGAATTCTTTTACATTCCTTTATGTTTAAGCATGTTTCTAAAAAATTACCGATCTAAAAATATTCCGACATAGATGTTAAAAAATATTTAATTTCAAGTTCCAAAATTTAAGGGTTTAAATAAACTGGTAGACTTTCAACAACACAGTTCAGTAACTGAATAAAATCGCCGTAACCGGGTACCTAGACCCTGTATTAAAAGAAGATTTAATCTCTAATTTTACTGCAAATTAGGCTATCTTTAACACTCAATTAGAATTCCTTTAATATCCGCAGGCACACAAAGAGCCGCATAGCGAAAGTGAACTGAAATAACTAGAATATTTAATTTTCTACATATGTTTCAACAGATGCAAATTCATCGTGATATAATCATACTATCTGATAAAATCATAAGAGGACTAATGTCCGAATAGTGTCCTAACCAAACAACCGAATTATACACTAGAGAGACGTGTTAGTTGTACCTAGAGGCTGATGAATAGGATTCTTAGGGTTAGGATGATGAAATACTGACTCCTACCTGCAGTGTACTACCATCATAATACTACATTCATTGGGTACCATAGTCCCATACAATTTCTATTGTGTAATCGAGAGTCATTGTTGATATTCACAATTTTATGGTCAACGACATGGGTTTCCTACTGCAGACTAACTCCTTCTCAAAATAGTCTCTCTTTTGTCTTCGAAATTGCGTTTCCTAATTATATTATAACTATCGTAAATCCACTTGCGATTTCAATTTTCTGTCTGTTTTTATCTTACTGGTTTTAAATTTACTGTATCCTTCACGAAATACCTTACCTAGATCAGTGTTTGTAAAACTGTAGTAAGTGTAATCGTATCCCTGATGGTATGCAAAATACAAAATATAGTATACTTTAGTTTAATTAATGACCTTTTCCTTATTGCTATATTAATTATCACGCAGACCTCTATGCTATTATCCAGCTTTGCCATGCCACATTTATTTTACTTCTTTCATCTATTCAAATTCGTCGTTCTTAATCTGTGTTCAAACCATGTTAATTGTTTTTCAAATTTAGATCGTTTCTAAATCGTAGTGAAGTTATACAGTGTGTTACCATTTGGTAAAAAATCTTAAATATTTTTAATCATTAGGATTCAAATTAATAATGACTTTTTTAAAATATTTTAACAAACAGTACATTATATATTTCAGTACATTTTCCTGCCTCTCCTAACATTACAATATTTTCCTTTGTTGACGCGTTTTGGAATGTAATTTTTTTCAAAACTTAAATCATACAATAGAGTAGACTACGATTTAAATTTTTAAAATGACGTCATTCCGAAACAAGCCACCAACGGAAAATATTGTAATGCTAGGAAAGGCAGAAAAATGTACTAAAAAATATTCCAATTGTACTAATACAAATATTCCTAACAGAAATGAAGATGAGCTCTGCTTCTGATTATTCATTAATACTGAAGTTTAACTTATCGAAACTGATTTCCATTACTTGTAAACATCGGTTTTCTGAAGCTGAGATAGGCGGGTGTCTCGATTTACAGGTGTCCCAACCGGTTGTAGTATTTATACTGTGTACGGCCACTCCTGGTATCTTGCATTTCTCGGAAACTACGAGAAGCGATCTCGTTGTGTTTAGCTTTGTCTGTCTGTCGCTTCTGGTTGCCGACGTGTTGTAAATTCAAGCCGAGTGATGAGAACCAGCTGTTACGATAGTTCTGACTTTAAGAAAATCATATATAATTCTGAAATAATCGAGTTGAATATTTTGAAAAAATCTATTGCCGTAGTACGAAGATTTAAAAATACAACTTATAAAATAAAGTAGATAAAACTATATTTCTCTGTTAAAAAAAATTAATATCTATTGTATACGTTTTTGTCTGCTTCTTGTTTGTTGTTTCATTTTATTTTACGATTGTACAAGTTGTAGGCCTAATATAAAAATATCTTCTAAGAAAGAGAGTAGTTTTGTTTGTTAGTACCAGACTATAATTGTCTTAAATGTTTTTATTCAGTATTCAGTTTTATTGGAAGTCATATTTTGTTTGATAGGCTACTAAAACTTTGATAAATGGGTGCTTGACTATCGTTTTTCAGTGTAGGGGTAGTTATTGCAAAAACAAAAACAAACGCAGAAGCATAGGAGGTTATATCTCAAATGAGTCACTTGCAGGTTAAAGTCTGACATTACGCGTATCAGAAACATATGGGCGGATATATGAAAAGCAGTGAATGGAAGTAAGGGATACTGTTAAGCCTTACCTGGTTTCCCTTTTTGAAAGATGTCTAGAATAAAGGTAGGCCTAAGGAAAATCCGTCTTCATAGCGGTCTTCCTTGTTAAAAATGTATTTATGGGAAAACGCGAATATATATATATATATATATATATATATATATATATGTATATAGTAACATGTAAATCGGGAGGAAATGTTTAGAAGTGAACTTTATCTGGGCGATTATTCCTCTTTAAACTTAATTTGACTTGAGTTTTGTAATCAGCCAATGATTTTAGTTTTCTTTTTTTGTAACTACTTCACTCGTATTTCTATCATTATATCAAATCTAAATTTTAGCTAAACAAAAAGGAACCAGAGAATGTATTTGTAGTGGAACTTTTAGCTAACAGAGCCTAAACAGCAAAGTGGGACTAGCGAGAAACTTCGCTTTGTGCTGATGTAATCTCTTTTGTGGTTGTCTGCTGTATAGATATGGAAGAGGTTCATTACAGAGTGGAGCATCAATGTACTCTCAACCCACTGTAACTACAGTTACAGATTAACAGATATAGAGGTTAGAAAGTAAGATAGAGAGAGATGGAAAGCTGTTGACGAGGTGTACCTGACTCGCGTCCTAACCTCCTCTGTACTTAGATAAATCCTTTAGGAGAGCCTAATCTATTATATGAAACCTAATATTTCCTACACGAAACCTATCCTCAATCCATGTACTCAGAGATTGAACCTTTGTGGGCTAAGTACCACGGCCTGTGGTAACATTATTTGCAACGAGCTCGTTACCTTCTGTAGTGGGTTGCGGAACCACTGCAGCTTGCCAAGCTCTCCAGCACCGGTTGAGACTTACAGACTTGGCTGGACGCTGTACTCGCCTTAACACACTGCACAGCATACATTGCAATTCTGTGGCTCCATTTATTCAATTTTTGGTCAGAGACTGTTTTGAGATTAGGCCTACTCAAAGAGCCTCTACCGCATTTGAGACTAATTGACGTGGATTTAAGACATAATTGCCCCCACCTCAAAGGAAACAAGCGTGGTCTACTACAGTTTCTCAGTGTCATTGTGAAAAATTAGAAGAAATAAGTGACAACATAAAAATGACTAATGACACTTAGAAACGTAGTCTCTTATCTCTTCGCGTGAAGGTATAAAATGCAAAATTTTAAAAAGTTGATTGCGAAATTGAGTATCATCTAAACCCCAGCTTGTGTAACCTGTACCCTTAAGAATCCTTAAACATTTGACGCTCAATCAGTGACTCAGGCCTCAAATAAGTGCTGGGTGCCACAACCCTTGGTAGCAGTTAATGTAAAAACTTGAAACCCTGTACAGCCTTGGTCTGACCCTGGGGACAAGACGAGACCTCTAAGCTGACGTTCTCCAGAACCACTCGGGACCAGTAGAACCTTTCATACCTAAAGCAGGCTCATTTCATATGAAAACTTATTACCCTTTAAACTGTATAATAGTCGGTATAGTTTACAAAGTGGTTCTGCGGTTCTTGGTAAATTTTATTCTGGAACTAATTACAGTACAAGACAGTTACGATCCTCAAATTATCGAAAATATTCTAACGTCAATTCAATGCAAACTAAAATATATTATGTTATCTTATATATAGTTAAGCCGAAATCTAGGATGGTAGCCTAAAATACTTGCCTGAACTCTCAAATGGCTTTACTCATAATTTCAACGTTTAAAGTTATGAGCCCTGAAACTAAGTAGCCTAATAAAATCTAAAAACCTATGACTCGTGAAGGAGCAGAAGATTGATAGCTTCTATTTAAACAATTAAAAGGATTTGTAACTAGAACTGATGATTACGTTTTGTACAGTATATAGGCCTAAGCCGGGAAAAGTTTTTTAGAAGAAAATTTCGTTTTATAAATTAATTTAAAACTACTTAATAATTAGGCCTATATAATACATTTAGGCCAAACATTATATAATAAGGACCCAGCAAAGTTGGTGTGTTAGAAAGGGTTTTAGAAAGTATTTTTGTATTAAAAACAAACTTTTTATCATTAATGATTGGAAATAAAAAAATTGTATAGGCTACATTAATCTTAAACGTCCTAAACCTTAAATTTTTTATAAAATTTTACAAATGAAATTTGTCTAACTATCAGGTAAAGTAACTTGTTCACATTCTAGACACATCAGAGAACTGTTATCGGAAATTACTGAACTAAATGTCCTCCTTATTTATTTATTAAAAATCTTCAGTAAATGTGTCTTGCCCTATCAAATTGAATTTGTGACTTTTTGCAACCTTTTCTATAAATGATATTTTAGAATTTGTTATTTGTTACTATTTTGCATTAAAATTAATTACTTTTTTAATTTCGTTCGTTCTTCATTAGATAAGCTACAAGTAGTCTATTCAATTTTCTTCTTTTTCAATTCTTCATGTCTAAATCTTAGAATTACCTGTTTATCTTGTCTTTATATTATGCCTTTATGGAACTCTTGGTTTTCTTATTTTTCTATTCCGTACTACGTTTAAAGTTGGAGTAATCAATCATTCTGTTTTTGCTGTACTTGTAGGCTATATATTTACCATTTAATTCTTCTAGCTTCAAATACATATTAGGCTATTTGCTTGCGATACAGTTTTTATGAAAATTGTTAGGCTAAAAGAGCCTAACTGATATTTAACTGATAAAAAATTTTTTTTAGCAGACATTTTTTATTTTAGTTGATATCCTGTATATCTTCAAGTTATAAACTTCTATGGAAACGTGTAACTCATGTAGAAAAAATAATAGTGTTTCTAAAGGCTTATGAGTGAGTAAGTGCACGTGTCTGCACTTATAATGAAGTAGGCCTATGCTTTTTAGCATACTTACGCCCTACTTATTAGGTTCTATAGGCCTAATAAGGATTCTTTTTTGTCTGTTTTAAAACCATATTAAAGAAAGTATTTTTTGTAGGCCTATTACAAAGAAATAATATTGGAAAGATTGGAAATACAAAAATAGCTACATTAATCTTGAATGAATTGGACTTTAATAAAATTATCTTTAATAGCAGACGACACAACTTCTTGTAGGATTTTTTTAATCAGTTGTGTTCTTTGTATAATATACCATGTGTTTAATTTAACAATTAAATTGAACAGTTAATAAAATTAAGAATTATTTCATTTTAATTTACTAAATTTACAATTTCATCACTTGAAAGTAAAAGATAAAAGACTCATTTGTCTACCTGATAGCCTAAATTTTATTTAAAACCTTAAATACATAAATTACTACATAAATTGCTACATAAATTATTTAATAGAGAGAAAGTAGCCTACATGTTCACATAACTTATTTTAAATTACGTTTATAGTTTTCTTTACACTATTTTATATTAATTTACCACTAAGCCTTTTATTTAGGCCATTTGACTGGTTTGATTATATTTCTAATAAACAGCAATTTCTAATTACAATAAAATCTTTCTCTCTGACAGGCAAAGTCACTTGTTTATACAGATAAGACTAACACGTTAGCACCCAATATGATCTTTACACATTCCGATTATTCCGATACAAATAAAAACCAGCTGCTCCTTATAGATGGAATCAAGAATCCGTCATACTCCACAAGAATAAAATTTAAAATCAATTATCACATGAGAACTGGAATAGTTTTTTTATTCATTAAAAATATCAGCAGCGGAGTTATGGCCCTAAATTGGAATCTCAGTTTACGAATTTTTCATTTCGAATACTACAAACTTTAGGGCATGGACATTGTATATAAATAGCAGTTATACACAAATTGTTACTAGCTAAACCGTCTGAAAACACGTCGTTCTGAATTAGTAACATAATAAAGGCGGAAGTAATTAATGTATTTCAGAAGTTCTAAGCATCGTAGAAAAACCAGGAAACAAATTATATTTGCTCCAATGTTTTGAGGTTAAATTTAATTAAATAAATAGATTTATGTATATGTATATATTTTAATAAAAATAAATTGAAATAGTTATTTAATTAATATCTTTGAAATTCGTATGAACGATGTAGGCATAACATACACACAACACATATGCCTTTATAAGCAGGCAACACATAGGTCTATGCACTCATTAACACAACACACACAACTCTGACATTGTAAAAGGTAGGCTAATTTCGCAAAAATCTTATTTTAAAGAATATTTCATTTTTAGAATGATATTTTGATTAACTACTTTTAGGATTTCTTTCATTAAATTACTTAAAACTATAAGGGCTTTTATTAAAAGTTAAGATTTAAAATAATTTTAAAAAAATAACTTTCAATGATCCAATCCCTGAACTAAGTCAGGATTCTCTACAATGATCTCTGAAAGTATTGAATTACTTGCTGAGATTTTTATTATTTTTCAATATGGTAGTGAAAGGATATGGTGTGCTGAAAACTTCAATGTTTAACCAGTGAAGGCGACGGCAAAAGTATGAGATTTTGCTCACAAGCTGGGAAGTCACGTAAGAATAAATGGGAACCGGCTCTTGACCTGCGGTGCTGCCTTAACCAGTATAGTCTGCTGCAATAAAATGTTAATATTTCATGAACTACAGTGTTTTCTAAATTGTAATGAACTTGTATGTTTAGTAAAATTAAATCCAAACACGGAAACTAAATCTCCTTACTCAGATTTAAGTAATTCTTTCATTCAGAGTTCAGGGGTATATTCTGACGCCAATTTGAGGTGTGACGATAGTCTATTTTGATTGTCCTAAAATCCACCTGCCACGATAACCCTACCTCTTACCTTAGGCAGAGGTGCAAGGTCCACTGGTCTAATCCATGTTTCTTCATATTTTGATTATCCTAAAATCCACCTGACACGATAATCCTACTCTTACCACTTGCTGCATCCTACCTCTTACCTTAAGCATTGGTGCAAGGTCCACTGGTCTAATCCATGTGTCTTCATATTTTGATTATCCTAAAATCCACCTGCCACGATAATCCTACTCTTACCACCTGTTGCATCCTACCTCTTACCCTTAAGCAGAGGTGCAAGGTCCACTGGTCTAATCCATGTGTCTTCATATTTTGATTATCCTAAAATCCACCTGCCACGATAATCCTACTCTTACCACTTGCTGCATCCTACCTCTTACCTTAAGCATTGGTGCAAGGTCCACTGGTCTAATCCATGTGTCTTCATATTTTGATTATCCTAAAATCCACCTGCCACGATAATCCTACTCTTACCACTTGCTGCATCCTACCTCTTACCTTAAGCATTGGTGCAAGGTCCACTGGTCTAATCCATGTGTCTTCATATTTTGATTATCCTAAAATCCACCTGCCACGATAATCCTACTCTTACCACTTGCTGCATCCTACCTCTTACCTTAAGCATTGGTGCAAGGTCCACTGGTCTAATCCATGTGTCTTCATATTTTGATTATCCTAAAATCCACCTGCCACGATAATCCTACTCTTACCACTTGCTGCATCCTACCTCTTACCTGAAGCAGAGGTGTAAGGTCCACTGGTCTAATCCATGTGTCTTCATACCACTCTTAATGTAGCAGTCTATATATTCCGGTTCTATGTTACTCTGTAATAATTAATGATTTTTTTAAACTTAAAATATCTAATTTTAAAATAGACTACTTAATTTTTAAGTTATTATTCCTTCAGTATTAAGTATCCAATAATACGTTTTTGGGTGGAATACCTCATAATAACAATTTCCCTGTTTCCAGTGATTAATAAATATGCTACATATTTGCTTTAAAAGTAAATCTTTCATTATGTAAATTGCTATAAATCGAGATCGTAGGGCCTGTTACCGTAAATACTACTCTACGGCTTAGGCCTAATTGATTGAATTAATATAAAGTGCCCGAAAGGTATAACTATGACCAGTTTTATTGCATACTTAATTTTAACGGGCACTTTGGAACAGCTTAGCAACAGTTTATGGTCCTAAACTAGTTCAAACTGAACACGTTATTACGCCGAGGCCTCAACTGCAACACTGCAAGGTTTTAGTGCCAGCATGTTGGCAATAAATCGAGCGGTAGCTGGGATACAATGTTCTTTAGGTATTGCAGGTCTATAAGTTTAGTGTTAGAGTGTTGGGAGCGGCTTAAGTTTAAAGCAAATGCAGAAATATTTATAACCTAACTTTCTCAAATTTCTTTTTTATTTTCAATAGGCTTCCTCACTCTTTCAATCTTTCTTCAATTCCACTATAAATATTGAAAAGTGTAGAAATTAAAAAGAAAAATAATATAAAAGGCCCATTATGTATGATAATCTAAATTATTTAAAATATTAATTTTCCTTCAGGTTATATATTTAAATACCTCATCACTCTTTTGTCTCAACTTCACGTTTCTAATTAATTAACACCAATATCAATTTTAACATCACTTGCATTTATTCTTGACACTTAATTAATACACATTATATCCATTTACCTTAATACTAATTGGTGACAAGATTGATTACTTAACGATACAGTGTATAACCCAGGTATTTTGGTCCTTGGAAAGTCCTATCTTAAAATAGTTGGACCCTTCTTTTGTTAAAGATTCCCCAGCCCCTTTATGACTACTTCGAAATAGAACAAAAGTTAAGTACCTTGTCTGTATATTTAGTAATTATTCTTGTCGCTTTTGCAAAATATTTCTTCCGACTATTTTTTTTTTTTTTTTTTTTTTTTTTTTTTTTTTTTTTTTTTTGATATAAACTTACTATATTCTTTAGCCTCATGCTTTATGTTATAGTATCTTGAGAATCATCTAGACTCGTTACTACCTACTATTTTCTTCTTTACTGCTTTCGAATAATGAGCAGCATTGAAATTTGTAATCACCAACAACAGTCTAGTAGAAGATCCCAAGAGCAAAATTTCCAAGATATATCCTAATATATTTTTATCGACCTCACAGTAAATGACACTCCCGTTAATAATCCAGCCGGTAATATTGTCTGGAATAAATAAAGCATTAGGAAATAAAATTTGTGACGAATGCTCCTAACATTTTTAAAGTAATTAACCACTCTCCAGAACCACTAAAACCTTCATACTTTCAAGAAAAAACTACGGTTAGAGTACAAAACAAAACATAAAAATATAGCTAGGGCTTATAAATTATAACAATATAGATGTTATAACAAGCATCCTATTAGGATTGCTTTTGTTATAATGAAAATAAAAAGTACAATTTCCTAACGCTAGATAACTGGCTTCTCTTTGTATCCGCAACACTTGTGAAATACTGATTCACGTGGTAAATTTAGGACAAACGAAACAAGGTAGGGGAAATTGGAGGAATATCGCGCCTTAAGGAAACAAAACATTTGGTTCTCCTAATAACACCTAAAAACGCCTGAAAATAATAAAATCAGTAAACATGAAGTAGCCTATATACAATGCCACAAAAATCTTATAATGTTCTAACTTTAATATATATATATAAAGAACAAAAGTCAAAATACAAATACAAGAATTATATTTGAATTTACAATTCAAAGTTTTTCGTTATCTAACAGTACCTACATCATCAAGAATATTAAACAATATTTTAAACAATATATTAAACAATATATTTGAATTGTTTAATATTCCTGATGATGTTGGTACTGTTAGCCAACGAAAAGCTTTGAATTGTAAATTCAAATATAATTCTTGTATTTGTATTTTGACTTTTGTTCTTTATTAATACACAAGAATACATATTACGATATTTATTTATATATATATATATATATATATATATATATATATATATATATATATATATTATAACCTAAGCTATGTGAAATAATAACTTTTCCTTTAGGTTATATATTTAATTACCTTAAGACTCTTTAGTCTCACCTTCAGGTTTCTAATTAACACTAATATCAAATTTAACATCACTTGCATTTATTCTTGACACTTAATTAACACACATTATACCCATTTACCTTAATACTAATTAGTGACAAGATTGATTCCTTAACTAATATTACAATTACAAAAGAAAGGTGGACTCTTGAGGCTTTAGGTTATTAAAATAAAGTCTAATAATGTGTTAATTTCTTTTTCTCTGGGGGTCGTTATTATGGATCGTTTTTATAAATTAGAACGTCGTGAAGAAAATAGATCATTATATTATATTAATTAATTTAAAATTGTTCTAAATTTACTGTTTATAATACTCTGTTAATTTTAATGAAACAAAAGAAAGTACTTAATGTTTGTGGAGTCCTGGGATCTTGACCGTCGGATACTGCTTCGATGCACTTTCACATAACTAACTTATTTTCCTAATTCCTTAATAAATTATTTACGTTGCACGTTTTTAAATTATACAAATACAAAAAATTACATTTCTTTTAATTCTGTAAACAAAATTTACCCCTTATTAACATTACTGACACTTGGTCCCCTCCCAACACGTCTGGCCTCTTCTGAAGATCCTCCAAGATCCTCAATTACTTCCTTTTCCAACCTCGCATCATCTCTCCCCTCTCACGTATTTTAGTTAATTTGGTTATCCCCTACCCATCTACAAAGACCTTTCTCTAACGGTACAGTGGTATTATAACCCAGGTATTTTGGTGTTTGGAAAGTCCTATCTTAAAATAGTTGGACCCTTCTTTTGTCAAAGCTTCCCCAGCCCCTTTTCGACTACCTCGAGTTAGAACAATGATTAATTACTTTGTCCGTATTTTTAGTAAATATTCGTGTCGCTTTTCCGACTATTTTTCTATTTGGATATAAAATAAATTTATTCTTTAGCCTCATACGTTATGTTATAATATATATGTTATAAATTTGGTTTATATAAGACCTTACATATGCGTGTTATTCCCCAATATGTGGGGGAATTCCGTGAGGTACTTGGGGTAATTTCGCGTACGCCATGTTTTAAGGTGTTATGCTATAAATATTACACTAAAAATTAATTAAAATGTTTTATTGGTTCACAATAGTTTTGTTAATTGTTATGTCCACAATGTACTATGAAATTAAACAATACTAAGAATACATTATGTGGCACATATAAAAACAGGGAATATTCAAATAAATTCCTTTTTTTGTTGTTTTTTTTCTTATTCTTTTATTATTTCTTGCTTCTTGTTTAATGCACATATCACTTCATGATCTTCACAGGACTTAAAAGCACTCATGTATATGCTTCGTTTAATAAGCCTGCTATATCAGCAGTTGTGATTTTTCTATGTGCGTTCTGCACCATGCATAAACTGTACACCATGCTAACGTTTTATTTTTGTTGAATTTGTTTCGGCAAACACAAAAGCCACATGCCTTAGTTTTATTGGTGATAACTCATAGAAGGGATGAACTAATCTAACCACATTATCAGCAATTTCTTCCTCTTATTAATTGATTAAACGTGGGCTTTCTTCCAAACGCTGGATTTTAAGTACACTGGATCTTTCATTTTATTACGTGAAGTCAACTCGGAAATATTATATTGTTTAACAGTTTTCCTAATCGAAGTTCCCTCTTCGAAGTCTTTCAAACCAGCTTTAACCTGATCTTCGCGCCAGCTTTTTCGCTGGGACACCCAGGTAAAATTACTTGGCATCTACAAAATTTGAAAAAATAGTTTGAAAATATTCTATATGGGTAATACCGCATATTCCGTTGGGGGAATACCGCATATGCTGTTGGGGGAATACCATGCATGGCGGTGACGTGGGCGAAATTACCACGTCTTGATATTAAGACAAAGAAATGAAAATAAACTAAATGTTAGGTAATCCTAAGGTATAAATAGGGTAATTTATTACTACAATCGAAGGAAAATGTCTAACTTACCGCTTCTGCTGCTGTCAAACAGATTCGAAAAACTACATAAACAGAGTTAATTGTAGAGATAACTATAGAAAAACACGCTGACACTGCTGCACTAAACAACGGGCTATGATTATCAGCGCCGGTAGTGTACACGTTTTCTGCTAGGGTGCTGCACTATCTCTATCGCTCTATCCCACTTTGTTATTTTTAAAAGGCAGTGCGCGAAATTACCCCACTGCTCGAATTCCCTCCAGTCACCCCTAAAAAACTTAATTTTTTTTTTTTTATTATAATAAAACCTATCCTAATTGAAAAAGGCCTATTTGTAGTTTCATTCGTAAATGTAGGCCTAGGCTATATCTATATTTTAATGATGTACACATTAGTATTTTATAAAAGAACATGAGTTTGTGTTTATAAAGTAAGGTAATTGTAATAGCCTATTTCTTTAAACGTTTTACATTTTTTGCACAACACCAATTTTTCATGTTTTTAGACTTCTAGCATTACTGGGTATAGTTTTTTTTTATTGGAATGTCTTTGAGGAATAGAGAACTGGTAAGGCATCTAGAGAAAGGAGAAGTAATTCGTAGAGTGGGCAAGTAGAGTAGCAGAAGCAGATCTTAGTGTGAGCAACTACAGTGAGCAGTAGCAGGTCGTAGTATAGGCAAGTAGAGTGAGCAGGAGTAGATGCCCTGTAAGAGACTAGAGTGAGCAGTAGCAGGTCGTAGTGTGGGCAAGTAGAGTAGCAGAAGCAGATCTTAGTGTGAGCAACTACAGTGAGCAGTAGCAGGTCGTAGTGTGGGCAAGTAGAGTAGCAGAAGCAGATCTTAGTGTGAGCAACTACAGTGAGCAGTAGCAGGTCGTAGTATAGGCAAGTAGAGTGAGCAGGAGTAGATGTCCTGTAAGAGACTGGAGTGAGCAGTAGCAGGTAGTAGTGTGGGCAAGTAGAGTGAGCAGAAGCAGATCTTAGTGTGAGCAACTAGGGTGAGCAGTAGCAGGTAGTAGTGTGGGCAAGTAGAGTGAGTAGAAGCAGATCTTAGTGTGAGCAACTAGAGTGAGCAGAAGTAATTCGTAGTGTGGGGAATTAGAGTGAGCAGAAGCAGGTCTCAGCGAGTGCATGTAGAGAGTGAGCAGAAGTAGTTCATAGTGTAGGCAACTAGAATGAGCAGGAGCAGATCTGGGCAACTAGACTGAGCAGAAACAGTAAATAGTGTGGGAACTAGATGAAAATCAGATAGTAATGAGGGCAACTAGAGTGAGCAGGAGCAGACCGTAGTGTGGGCAACTCGAGTGAGTAGAAGAGCGACTAGGAGTGTACGGTTTTTCAAGCCCGAGACGTCTTCTACAAATGAAAAGTTTAACAAGCAATCTATCTATCATAGGCTTTTCTTGAATCATAAACTTTATATGTTTGTAATAGTTGAATTTTCTTTTTTTTTTAATTTTAAAAAATGCTCCTCAGTTCTGGCTACAGTTTAAGGTATACGACTATATATATCGAGGTGAGTTCAAAAAGTAAGACGACTTCAAACTACTTATCACGGGCAACGTAAAAAAAGGTTTTTTATTTTGTTTTTTTGTTTTTTTTTGATGGTTCACATGTCATAATAATATCTCTACAGTTTCAAAAATATAGTAAATATTGTTTGTTTTTGAAGAATATAAGTGTTAGATGTGTTTTGGTGTGTTCGTCTATTTTCTCCTATAAAATTAGCTGGCAATACGAGAATATAGTCGAGCGTACCAAAATACGTCTAAACGTTGTATTTGTCAAAAACAAATAGCCTATCTAGTATTGTTGAAACTGTCAATATATGTTCGGGACATGAGTACCAACACACAAAAAAATTGAAATCGAATGTACGTTACCCAAAAAGTTTGAAAAGTCACCTTACTTTTTGAACACACATCGTACATCCCCAATGGTATTTTTTTACGCAAGAAAAATAAATATTCTACGTTTGCAATCGTAGTTTTCCTGCAGCTATTAAATATAGCCTACAAGATAGGGAGACTGTTTTATCTAGACCATGGTGTAACTTTCGAGTTTCTGGGTTGTGCTGCTACCAAGCAAATACTCGAACTATCCTAGCTGTCATTATGATGTATTCTGTTGTCCCAGTGTGTAAAGAGGCTATCCGTTGTGTTTTGTAGAATTAAAAATAAAAATCCTTTTTTTAAATAGTAAAGTAGATTTATTGGTTGCCATTGTGCAAAGTTAACGTCCTTAGTCTGGTCATAACAATTTTCAATTGTAACTTATAATACAGTACTTGTATCGCTTACACTTTGGGGAGTATTATTGTTATTTTATTTTGTTTATTGGATAAGTAGTTCAGTGCCATATTTATTAGAAATAGGACCATCGTCTACCTTGAGCCGCCGGCCGCGACCCTTGGTAAGCCCTACATGGTGCTACAACATACCGGGTATTTTCGTTTCAGGCTGCATTAAACATGCCAAGAAGTAAAATAAGACAAAGAGTGACCCGGTAGAAGAAGAATCTTTGTAAAAAGCTCTTCAGGCTATCAGTAGCCTACAGATGATTCAGAAAAGAAAATGACCTATCGAGAAGCGGCGAAAGGGTATAATGTTAGTAGATCTAAGCTAACCAGGCATTTAACAAAGTTTTATAGTGTCGACAATTTAGAATACAAGTTTTAAGTAGGCTAATTTATGCTGTCAAAAAAAGTATTCCCCATTGAAGAGGAGGCAAGTCATGTCACCCATATTAAGAATATGCTAAAATGCAATAAACCTACTGCTTAACAAAAAACGGTGTAGGAATTTTAGCTTTTAAATTTGAGAAAGCTAATAATAAAATGTACTTGCCACATGGGAGGTAGAAACAATTGCAGAGGAGGAGGTTAGAGGCTTTCTGAAGAGCCATACAAAAAACTGTCCGAAAGTCAGAAGCTACAAGCTTAACCAGAATGACAGGCTTCAACAGAGCTGATGTATTCAAAAATATCAGAGAAGTCCACAAGAGATATGGTCCATTCTCGCTAGATAAGATATAGAACCTGGTTAAAACCGGTTTAAGAATAGTTGCTCCAAAAGGAATAAAAGAAGTGGGCAGTCCTGCGTCGGCTCAAATAGGGGCATTAGTTACAATAATTTCTGCGGTGAATGCTATTGGTAATTTTTACTTCTCATGTTAATCTTTCCTTGAGTTCATTTCAAAGAGAGAATGCTGTTTGGCGGCCCCGTGGGATGTTTAGGTACAGCAAATTCATCTGGATGATCCAGTGAGAAATCATTTCTAAAGTTTTTGGACTATCTTGTAAGTTCAGTGGAAAGCTCAAAGGACGATAGAGTCATGTTACTACTAGACAATCATGAAACAAACTTATCTCCTGAGCCCCTTGATAAGGCGTCTGATTCAGTAATTGTGATTATCACCTCCCCCCTCACACCTCTCACAAATTACAGTTAGACCTTTCTGTGTATGGTCCATTGAAGACTTACTATAGCTAAGCTGTTGAAGCGCGGCTTCTCAACAACAAAAGAAAGACTTTTTATACATACAACATCAGCAAAGGCGTTAGGCCCAGCATATCCTCGAGCATTTACCTTAAGGAATGTTTTGTCCGACTCTGTTAAATCTGGAATATAGGCCTATCCCTTAGATAAAGCAGTTTTGATTGATGAAGACTTTGGTCCTATGTAACTGATACTTCATTAGATACTTCATCACTTGGGTCTTCTTCTTCTACAACCCATTGATCCTCTTCTTTTAAATTTCATTGTCATCTGGATCTGTTAATCCTGGATCCTCAGCTTCTTCAATTCCATGCTTTGCTTCTACTTAAAAATCGACAGATTCTATTTCAGTTCCTGCATCTTCTGATGGTAGTTCTGTCACAAAAAACAATACACAAGATATAAAGAATTGCATCACGCCTGAAAAAGTCTAGCCTTACCCTAAAACCGAAGATCGAATGAAAAGGAATCAAGGCAGAAAACCAGGAAGAACAATGATCGCGGAAAGGAAAAACACAATAAAATCTTCAGGTACGAGTAAAATTTAAAAAAGTGGCTAACATTTTAACACAGTCATTTAATCACAATAGTGAGATGCAAATTAAAACGAAAGTCCCCAAAAAGTCATTCAACAAAAATTAAATTAGGTAAGGAATCCAGTTCTTCATCTGATTCGGACTATCTTCTTCATGGCTTTCTCTAACATCCACCGATAATGAACAAAGTCTGTTTTGTTGCTCTTCAAAAGAGAGTGATGAAAGCGGTGAACAGTGGTGTAGACTCTAAGTGCACCTGTTGTGGTCGATGGACATATTATCTTTGTGCAGGCGTAGAAAGAAGGGGGTGGAAGAGTTACAAGGGTAATTTGTGTAAAGCCAGATTGTAATATTATACTTTGTCGTTCATTCTTTTAAAATTATTTTCCTTGATTTTTATTAACTTAATTTAGTATTTTCTTAGTTAAAAAGTATATTAGGATATTTGATACAATAAAATATTAAAAATTTGTCTTAATTTGATTATTTTCTTTAAAAAAACCTATTTTTAGTTTTGTCCGAGATACAAGACGTCATTCCCAAGGTACACGAGTAAAATGTACCTTAGTCCATATTCAGAGAAGATTTAAAAAATTAATAATTTATAGTTATGTATTCTTTAATAATTTCGATGCAAACTGGAAAAAATTGAAATATAGCTGGAGACATTTAAAATGTATTGTTTCATTGTAGGCTTATATTACACATTACAACAATTCATTCAAAAACTGGTCCAAGGTACAACAGTCTCTCTAATATTAAAACCGTCTGTGACAATTTTTTTTTATATTTGTCCTATGGTAACCCATCAGTTTGTGTTAACGGCAGTTGGAACAATTAGAAGACATAAAGTTCCAGTAGCAATACACTTATATTAGGCAGGCTATATTCTTTATAGTCACCAGGTAGACTTCAGGCTACTTATGACTGTCATAAACCCAGTCTATACACATCATAAACTGCTTTACAGCTGTTTTCACACATAGTTAAAGATCTTTTCTTACCAGTTTGGCCTAAGTAAATATTGATTGTTTGTACAGGGAGTCGTTATTAACTGTGGGTGTTTTTCTATGATTTATGCTGCTATCTTTGTTTGTTTCTCTAATTGACGTTTATAGTTTTTGAAACGGGTGTTAATGAAAGTGTTTAAGAAGTAATAAATAATTTGTTTTTGTTTATAGAACACGAATAAATAATGATAACAATAGGACTTTTCAACTATATTTAAATTACCATTAAACATTATATGACTAGGCCTACAGCAAGTAATTTAACTGAACATTGCATAATTTAATTTAGTTATTGCGAATTAAGTTTTAAGAAGTAACTCGTTATTCAGATAATTAATTATTAAACCTTTATTGCACTGATAAAAGAGAAAATGCAATTTTGTAATTTAAATGTGATTTTATCACTCCTTTATTCAAATGATAAAAGAGAAAATTACTGCCAGAAAATTTTTTTAAAGCTATTTAACCTGCGGTTAATTTTCATGCCAAACAAATCGGCCGTACTTAACCGGCTGATTGACAGTTTAATGACAGAATAGGCCTAGGATAAGTCGTTAACGTGGATAATATTAGTCTGCAGGTACCTTATCAAGCGTCAATTACAACATTATAAAATGGTTATTAATTTATTGCTTCTAGAATATTAATCCAACCACGTAGCGTAATAATTAGAAATAATAAAAAATGACTCCCTACTTTTAAAGTAGGTACAGTAGCATACAGAAGTTGTTTTGTTTTGAGCGCATCTATCTTCCCCCGAAGAAATGCTGATGCTTCGTACGAGGATATGGAAACACGAGCATCAAAGTAAGGGTTAAAGTAGGGTATGGAAGAGTTAAACTCCCCTGATTTGGAATATGGGTTAAAATCATGGTTCACTTAATACTCTTTATCGGGGTTAGAGGAAATATCTCCCTACTAAAATCCGGATTAGGGATAGAGATAAGGGAGTAATTCACAAATATCGTAGGATTACTAGGAATGGGGGAAGAATATGATCTCTTACGAGCGAAATAGCAGAACAGACATAGAAGGTAACTTCATTGAAAATATCACAATGAATATTACTATGAGACATCTCATTATTAAACCACTTTATTATTTCTTAAATTGAGTAAAATATAGCCTAGACTATGCCTAAGTAACCATTAAACACTAGTACACATAGTATAGAATCGCTACTAACCTACGAGTTATGAATAGGCCTAAGTAGCAGGTATAAATATTGTGTCGATATTTGTTGAGGGTTTTATTGCTTATGTTTTATGAAAGAATAAATAGACTACTATTGTTTAATGAACGAATTTTGAAAACAAAATTTTTGTTTTAAAGAAGAATAGGCCTATGTTAAGGTGCTAGTAGCACCTATTTGTTTCTGGAAACTACAAGGCGCAAACACGCCGCATGTTATAGGTGCATTTAGAGCTCGTTATATCCGAGGCTATGGTCAAAATGTAATACTTGTTTGAAATTAACTTTTTTCACATAGGCCTATTATTTTAGTTCAAACTACTAATCAATAGACTATTTATTTCTAAAAAATCGCTTTCTACAAAAAACAATAGACTAATGTTAATAAACAGAATTTAATTAGGTTGTAATTAGATTGTTAATTTAAACAGTAAATATAGTAGGCCTACTCTCAGCAATATGACTGTTAATAAATTTATAAATATTTTCACTATTCTGTTAGGTACAGTTTCATTTTATTTTTATTTTTAATTTCAATAATTTTAATTTTAAGGTTTAGGCCATTAATGCAGACATTCTCAGAGTAGCCTAGCTAGTCTCCGCCAGTGTAATTCATGATAATCTTATAATTGAAGGATTTATTCGTTACATGTTTACAATTAAAATCAATGTAAAACTCAATATAAAATCTGATAACTTATTTGTATGGCTTAGGCCTACTAAATTGTTTAAACCTTCAGTAGCCTATAAAGTCTACTAGATTTTTTAAAATTGATCAAAATTAACTAAGCATAGGCCTAAGGGCATAAAAATCTGCCCATAAGAAAATCTCACGCAAAAAGAAATTAATTACACTACTGAAACTATTTTTAACGATTCTTATAATTAATAGTCTTCAACAATGATTGGTACAAAAAGTTTGATTAGGCTACATAGTATTTTGAGTACATTTTAGTGATTCTATGGGAGATTTAATTGTTCATATTTGCCTATAATTGTTATCGTCTCTACCGTCATGGTCATTATGGTAATAATATTTAGACCTATTTAAAGAATGCTACATTTAACAGCTTTTCAAACTGTGTAGGCTATAGCCTATCAAATGTTATAACAAATCACGTAACACATGCAAGCTTATAGTACATTTTATAGTTACGTAATTATAAAATTCACACACTATTTACACATATTTTTTAGCCTAAAGTATGTTAAATATTAAATAGAAGTAGACAAACTTACATTATAAAATGTATCGTTTGGTAAATAACTAACAGGAGGATATTTATTCATTTTAAATTAAATGCAAGAGAAGATTGTTAATCCCTGTATATCAATATAAAACACTACCTAAAGTTTCTCAAGAATTATAAGACGCTTTATTCTAAAGACTCCTGCAAGACCCAGTACTTCTTATGAAGCTGTCTGAAGTCAGTTGTGGAGGCCATGTTGATTTTATTACGTCATCGGAATGGCGGGAACAAAACGGACCAATGGGAGTTGAATGGAACTCGTTTCCAAGGCAACGGCTCCGTGATTAGTCTAGAAGTTGAACTTTAATGGTTTCGTTGGGTATAAAGTTACGGCCAGAGTGTTTAGGCTTAAACTTGATTTGTGGCTAACCACGGCCTTCTCAAATGCAGTAAATTGTGGACCTTGACAGCTCAAGTACTAACTCTGACACATTTTAACGCAGTATCTTTTTCTTTTTCGGGATGTTTTTATTTTGAAATATATTTTAAATTATTCGTAGTGATTAATGAAAAAAAAAATGTTTTTCCTGATTTCTACTATGATATTTATTTTGGATTTTAGGCCTACCATTTACACTCCTAAACGTAAGTACGTATGTGAATGTCTTTAAAAAAATACAATATAGGTCTATCCTGTGAATGTTTTTGGTTAAATATATTTAAGGACCAAGTAGGCCTACTGTAGTTTCATGTTTTCGCCACAAAGTAAATAAAAAACTAGAAAGGCCTAAGAGTCCTTGTTTATTCATTGAAGTCGTAGCCTAAGTCTAGTAGAATTACGCATTCGTTTGTTCGAACTTATAGTCTACCTACCTATTACCCTCTTAACTTACAAGTAACCTTATTTACCGGAAAGGCTGAAATAAACGTCTTACGTTTTATTGCGGAAAGATTTACTGTAGATAAAGATTTATTTTTTTATAGCGCCGTTAAGGTGTAAATTATTCTATGCTTAGACTAATTCAACTCCCCTCATAGGCTTAATTGTTCCTTTTCAGAGTAGCCTACTAAGGAATATTTCTGTTATTTTCTTAGTTCTACCTTTATTAGACTAATTTGTCTTCATCCTTGTTCCTATACAGTAAAGGATAGACTACTCTCTATTAACATTTCCTTCAAATTGGTTTCCTTCCTCTTCTCATATGACAATAGTTGAATTAACTGATCGCCTTAATTGTAATAAACCAAAGGTAAAAACGCACATCCCCCACCACCTGAGAAACAAGCATAAAATTATATAAAAACATGTCCTGAAGCTATATTGATAATTATTATTTTTGTTATTGCTACGGAAGGTTAATATATAAGGTTAATATATAAGGTTATATATTATACGTATATTGAAAAACAGACCTAGGCTACCTATTATATTGAAATACAGACCTAGGCTACCTATAGAGTAGGATACCTATCCCGTTAGGATAAATATGGTTCTAATTTTAAAAATTTAAAGCAATGTACACATGTGAGGCTAGAATAGAGATTAGGTGACGTCACCTGGCAAAAAGTATTATTCCATGGAAGTAGATGTCTAATTAGGTAACGTCGGATAAAATTACACCTATAGGCTATCTATCCTGACTAGATACTTTACAGATATGTTTTAAAATAGGTAGGCTATATAGTATTGTGTAAAATTACAACCAAATATATTCTAACTGAAGATTTTATAACTATATTTAAATATAAGCTACGTAGGCATAAGGCACCGTTGATACTACATAGCCTACTACTCTGCACTGAATTTTTTCCCCGCTTTAATTTCATAAAAAATAACCTTCCGTGTAAAAAGAATGTCTAATCGATATGGTCTCAGGACATGGTTTTGAACAATTATATACTTTTTTCTCAAGTTGGCGAGCGATGTGCGTTTTAAACAAAACAAAATTAGACCAATGCATACGAATATTAGACGCATTTGTCTCCTAGTCTTGCAAGTTGAGCTGTTTTATTAAGCATCAACCTTTTTTGATAAACTTTACAAACATATTTAAAATATGTTATTATAACTCATAAAAATTCGGGTATTGTTTGTTTATACCCGAATCCTTCTATATCTAGGCTATATTATTTTTAATTTCTATTCAAGATAGTAACTGATATATTGTTATGTCAGCAGTTGAAATTCAATTTTATGAGTTTATTTTCTCACTTGGGCCTATGCTTATTTTTTATTTAACTAGTATTGCATAAAAATCCACATTGAACTCGAAAATCTGAAATTATTTTATGTAACTTACATGTAGCATATTCCTTAGATATTGAACTTTTTTTTGAAAAAAATATAACTTTTAAGCATATTAAAAGTTGTAATCAGGCTACATATGGGAATTGATTTTATTATTCATAAATTAGGGTAGGCTATAGCCTAGGCCTACTAAACATTGTCGAATGTCACTTCTGATTTTGAGGTTGATGATTTTGACATCCTATACGATCCTCATCCCCTGATTAATGAATTATCGATTAGGGCAATTTGGGTTTTCATTTCAAACTGCAAAATAACAAATTAAATTGAACTTTAAATTGAGCCTAACAGTAGTCAATAGACTACTATTAGTTTGTCTAAGATAGTTCTAGCCACCATTCAAGCCCTTCGATGGCTACAAAGGTTTTCTTCCTAATATAATTTATAGGCTAAGCATATAAATAGGCCTAAACTTGTTCACATTATTTATTTAACATACGTTATGCCTGTGAAATATTACAGGATTAAAATTAAATGAAGAACCTAAAAATTCAAAATGTGGTCTGTAGACCCAATGCCTAAAAATGAAAAACAAAATTCCTTATTTTAATAAACTACTTGTCCAAATTTATTTTAACAATTAGACTTTTAATTAAAAATACGAGTAGGCCTACATTAATTCTAATTAAAATTGTCGTAAGGAAAGTATCCTACGTACCTTTATTAGCAACTAGGTAGGCCCTAATATTTCAAGTAAATCCATTATCCAAAATATCAATAAAATATTTTAATGTAAAGCACTAAACACGTTGTAAGAGGAACAATGAAATAACACAATACACAAACAGCTACTTTTTAACTGATAAGCGAGACAAGGAATCAGACTCAATACCTCAAAATTGGCATCCCATGAAGCGCCAGTTATTCAACTGTAAGGGTAGGCTATATAAAAATTTCCCTTTTAGGCGAATTAAAAATTGTATATAATTTTGGGCAGAAATTAGGTATAAAATAACTCCACTGTGCGCCGGGCAGCTTTTCTGGCGACAGACCAAATTGATAGACCAATATCCTCCACCGTCTCTGCCGAACTGCCCATCAAGTCTTCCCTAGCCGGCAAGGTCTTCTTCGCTGGTAGGCCGCCCAATTCTGGTACAGACTACAACGCCAAATACGGATATCGCCAAGTCCTTTACTACTGGATCTCGACAGGTGACCGGTCGAAGAGCCTAAGCGATCCCGGCCACCACCTCATCCGCCAAAGGAAGGAGGCCAGCTCCACCTTCCAACGGATCCAAGTAGACCAGCTCAGCGCTTGGTTGACGGTGCAGACAGAGCCAATGACTTGGTCATTAGCCTCGCTACCTTGTGCAGCTTCGTCAAGTAACCCTTCTCCTCCCTGACGGCCCTAAGAAAGAATTCAAGACATGGAGGATGAACATCCGTACCACCTTCAATATTTACCAGAGTGCAAGAAGGCTCCTACCTGGCAAGTCAAGGAACGTGATACTGTCCACCGGGGTCTGGCAGATCTTAAAGCTAGTAAATCATTTATAATATTATTAATAAATAGGCTACACGTTATTGTTTGGCCAAATCTTTTTTCTCTCTCTTCATGCAATGATTGAGTTTGAAGCTTGTAGATACTAAAATAAAATTCCTAATAGCTTCACCATTCATAATATTTGGCCATCTTTGTTCACTAGCTGTTTGTTATAATGATATCTAGATGTAAGATAACAGAAGGTCCTACTGTTGTCGAAGTTATGCCTAATACCCAGGTCGGTTTTATCTTAGGCCTACCCAATCTTTGCATAGTTCTCGGAGCATGTAGCTAAGACTGTCTTGTATTTGGCAAAACATCTTCTTTTAATAAGACCCCGTCTATTCTTACTTTCGTTTCTACTTTTTGAGGTTATACGAGGCCCCTACTATAAAAGGTGTTAAGCTACTTCCTAAAACTCCTTTTGTTGTTAGGTAGCTTAAGTTATGCTTTGACTGAGGTGAATAGTTTAGGTTTATAGGTTTAGCCTGTTGATAAATGAGGCGTGGGTCTAAGTGTTATGATAGTGGGCTAAGATTGTAGAAATTGTTAAATCATTTAAATAAGTATCATACAAAATTGAAAGTGCTATTGGAAGAAGTTTCTCAATCTTATTTTATTAGCGGTACAAAATGTGTATAGGGAACCTAAAATCATGAGAATATATGACAACTTTGCTTCTTGCCGTTTTTAAAGTAAAGACATTTAAAAATATATAGCCTAAATAAAAACGACTCCCCCAATGTTTATAAAATACCAATGCAACACGGTACTACGATATGTAGGCCTATATGATCCTATGCATGTAGTGTCCAAGCATTAAACTACATTTAACTTATTCCATATTTAAAGGCCTACTAGTGTACTACATCCATCTTGGGCTGAAATACACTGAAATACATCATATAATAAAATCATTTGAAAAACGTCAAGAAACGGTCATGTAGTATTTTTAAATAAACAAGACTTAGCCTACGTATAGGCCTAGGGGATATTAAAGGTCTATTTATATACCTAATTATTATATTTAGGCCTATATTACACATATAGACCTATAAAGGCACACATATACTGTCCTATAGAGTTAGGAATCGTAGGTGGGGGGCGAGATTAAAAATGATCAATAAAAATAATTCCAAAAAATATGCTTAAAATAGTATGCCTAGCCTAAACCATAAAGTAGCCTATGTGTAAGTTATGTAAAAGTTACATTGATTTTTCACTTTTTGGAGATACAAATTGAGCATTGTGTTCATAATACTGAAGTTTCTCTAAATTCAGCAAATGTTTGAAACGTTATTTATTGATTAATGATTTTTTGAAGCCTATAATAATTGCCCCATATAGCCTACAGCCCAAGCCTAAACATTTCTAATGGCTTTACTTTCTAAAGTTTAATAGAGAAGAAAATTTAAATACGCTTTATTATTCATAGGTCAACACTAAGGAAAAAATAACCATTGGTTGAGTAGCTGTAAAAAATATCATCTTTGATTGGCTGAAGCTACATTCCAGATGCTTCTACAATTTATGTGTTTTTGTATCTTACTTCTGTTTTTTTATAAAATATGGAAATTATTTCTATATAAGTATAGTACTTCTGACATCTTTAATGTAAAAGAATTATTAAAAAGTTTTAAAATTGTTAATTCCTAAACAGTCTGCAGGTCCATAGGATTTCTTAACCATCTCTCTCCTTTGTCTGCTCAGCCATGCTGGCACTTGGAAACTGGTTTGTACTTAATTTATTTGACATCTTGTTGGTAACCATGGTAACGGCGGTCGGTGACCCATGATTGGTTGATTTAAAAAAATCAATAACCAGATATCCAAGATGGGAACCTGGCTTGGTGCGCATGTGTATAATTTAGTTCCAAGAGTTACGTAGTGGTTTTGTTAAAACGTTTCTTTCTGTGATAAAATTTGAATGCTCTCTCTTTTTTTTGTTGTTGTAAACTTCTAACTGAAACTTGTTTAAAGTGAAAGTTTTCACAGAATTATAAAACATTCTAGGTTATTTTAGTTTTGATTAAATTGGCGAATAACGTAATACCAAAAGATTTTTGTAAAAACACAAAAACCAACCTAACCCTATTTCTTTGGTACATTTAGTTTTGATCTAGTTTTAGGCCTAATAATATAACAACACATTTAAAAACTACTCATAATTTTTTTTTTAACTATCACTTTTAAATAGATTGCTTGTTTTATGAATATTTTCAGGAATCGTAAGGGGTAAATGATTTTCTATAAACCAACAGAATTTTCTATAACCTCAAACACAATATTTTAATTAAAACTATTAAAAACGTTTGAAAAATTTTACTATACGACATCAATTTATTGTCATATTTAACAATAGTAAGGATACTAAAATCTAATAGCTTAACATATTAGGCCTGTATGTAGGCTGATATAAACAAAAATATTAGTGAAAGTACAGTCTGCGATAGCCTAGCCTACTATTCTAGATTCAAGCTTAGGAAGCTAAATACAGTCTAAATGGGTAGCCTAATTATATCCTATTTTTGCAAATTAGGGCTGAAATATATCTGTCAATGACCAATTTTATTATTTCGCCTTCGCCTAAAAAGATGAATAAGTTAACTTTATCATTGCAAATATCTACTCTATTAGTTTTTTTTCCAAAAAATTCGTTTTACTTATGAATTAGGACTACTTACCAAATGCTTATTAATCTACTACAAATCAAATTATTCAAGCATACCTGTCAACTACGGGTTTCCACGAATTTGAGATACTTAGGCCTATTTAGTCCTACACAACACCTACAAAACCTCCGTCATAAAATTTTTTTCTAAAATGTTTTCAATACTTTAAATGTTTTCCCTATTAAGTTTTATTCTTAAAAAAATATTATTTTATGATTTTTTGCTCTACATTAAAAGTGATAGCTTAATCGGAAAGTTATTATTTTGTATTCAGTTATCTGTTTGAAAAAATGTTTTAATATTATTTACCAGTTAATTGCATTGATTGTTTCAGACTGTTTTAGGCCTATTTTAGGAATATGTTAGGCTATTCTTATTTTTTTCAATTTTTAAGGTGATCAATCGCTATGAATATTATTGTCTACCTGGGACATTAAACCCCTGGTAAAGGGTATAAACCTAGGGAGTGGGTCATGGCATAAAGTTAGCAGAATATCTTGCCTAAAATTTAGGCTACGTAGGCTACTCTCTATCGGGGTTCAAAAAGTGGTGCAGCCCGTTGCACTGCCTTGTACAGAGAATATTATGGAAGGCTAGATGGAATTAATTTATAGGCTATAGAATAGGATATATTCTCCTGCTACTGGGAAAATGGAAAAACTAAGGCATCGGTTGGTTTTGTCTTTGTGGCATAAAAGATCTTTTTCTTTAGTTTACACTAGATTTGAAAAGATTTGATATAGGCCTATGTCTAATGAAAAATTACGATCCGTCTATTTTACACTTTTGGGAATATATTATGTTTGAAAATTATTGGTCGTTTACAAGGAATATGAAAAAATTATATAGAATATACTGTGGATGGGGGTGACACAATTCAAAACTATAGGCCGAAAAAATAGACACTCTCTAATGCTTAAGAAAATAACTGTATAACTGACGGAGAAATCAGGGAGAATATCACAAAATTATAAAGTTTTCGTTTAGAGTACACAAAACCGAAGTCAATCTATTAGAGTTTAGATCAAAGTATATGGAACAGTTTACTCTTGAGTAGGCCTAGTTGTCAGTATTTCGTGCTGAGCATCGTGGCTTATAAGACCTCTACTGTAAAGTGTTGCTATATATTATGTGATAACAGTTATTATAGTGATGAAGGCCTGCGGATGTCTAGGATTCCGAAGCAAATCCATAAAGAATGGGCCGTTAATTGTGGTAAGTACAGTGATTTCATATATTATAAAATAAAATGCCCTAAATGTCTTAGTTATAATATAGGGTAGGCCTAGTACTCAGTTTACAAAAGTAATGTAGATTTTCCCACCACCATAGTTTCTGCGTAGATCTATGAACATTCTACTTTTTAATGAACATTTTCTTAATAAACTAGAACTAAACGAACTATCAAGAATTAATTTTCTCTAAAACGCAAATAATTTTATTCTAAATTATTGTGCTTCGTTTCTTGTCATAAGACTCAACCTAATTAGTTTAAAAAGTTTATTAAAAATTCCAAAAGTTAAGAGTTGTTGCTCACAGTGCAATTTCTAAAGACGTACAAACTCAAGACATCATTTTCCTACCAGAATGTGTTTCATAATGTTGTTGCTATAGATTTTTTTGGTTTGACGAGATAGAATTGATTAGGCCTACACATTGAACATTGTTACTAGGCCTATACACACGGTTCATTTCATGTAGCCTACATTCATGTAAATTATTTCTTAAACAACGAAATAATATGATTTATGTAATTTATATTATTTTGTGGTTTTTTTAAAATATACCCCACTTATATTTAAATTATCTACGTTTTTCTTTACCCGTTTTCTATTATTATTCGATATATTATAATTTTTTCTTTGATTAGCCTGTAGGCTATCAATTTTTCATAGTAGGCTATTCTGTAAAGTAAACTATGCAGTTTTATTTCTGTGCATTTAATAGTAGGCCTAACCATCTGATTGGGAAATATATTTGTCATAATGTTGTGTCATTCTTACTAATTGGTCTTTTATTTGTTTCTTGTTGCTGCTTAACTTATAGTTCGCTTCATTTTTTCGAATGTTTCAAAGTTCTCAGTCATCATGGCATTTGTTAATCCTAGACTAGCTATATAGGACTGTCCTACACATTATGAAGTTCTGTTACTTTTTCCCATTTCAATGAATTAAATGCTTGGTCTCACACAGTGTTGAATAGTTTTAGACATTGGATCATATCGTGTTTTATTATTGTAGCCATATTAGCGTAGTTTCGACAATTTTCTGAAATGAAACACTTACAGATTATTTAAAGCCCGTGTGTAGAATGTTATCGTAGTCAAAAACACCACTTTTGCAATATATATCTTTAAGAATAAGTTAATAGACCGATTTAGGTCGCTAGATAGAGCCTATGTAAGCCTATTAGTTCGTAACAAATAGGCCTATATGCTACTGTTTCTCGTTATGCAAAATAATTAAAAATATCATAAAAAGTATTAAATACTCCAGAATGACTTTTAGAGTTTCCAATGTACTTATTTTAAAATCCCAAATGCACTGCAATGATGTGACGATCACGCTCTCTCTCTCTCTTTCTCCTTCTTCTTCTCTTTCACACACAACACATTAAGTTTGTACAAAAAGTTACCAGTTGTTCCCGTTAGGTTGCAGCAGCTGTCAGAAGAAATAAAGACTCTCTCTCTCTTTCTCTCCCTCTCTCTCTTCCCCCTCTCTCTTTCTCTTTCCTCCCCCCTCTCTCTCTATTACAGTTTATGTTTCAGAATAATAAAATTGATAACCAAAGTTAATATAGGCTATAGATAAGCTGGTTGAGTATCGAGGCAAAAGTTTGTTTATTTAGTGCAACATTTCGGCAACTAATTTGTTGTCCTTATTAAGCTTTGAAAACAATTTTACATTAAATTATAAACACGTATAAAAATACAAGTAAAGTACACTCACAACAAACTATAAAACTTTATAAATTTTAAATGAAATTTTAGTCACAAACTTAATTAAATAACTCACTCATATGGTGAAAATCATCTAAAATATAATTAAAAACAGCTGAGAGAACAACTATAACTTATCGGACTAAGGGGCTCATACACATGAGAAACAACCAAACCAATCAACCATTCATAAAGCCATAACAACAAAGAGTTCAACATACAACCAACATTAACTAATTCTTGGATGTTTCTAATTTATATTACAATAGCTTATGGGCCTACATACTGCGTAGTTTATCAAAACCATTTTTAATATTGATAGGCCCTACCATTCTTTTGTAAATTATATTGGACAACTTCAGAAATTCTCTCTTCCTCCAGTTGGACTCATTATCCAGTATAATAAAATTTTTAAATTCAAATTTATGCCCAAACCTTTCTCTATGTTCAAAGAAAACATGAGAGGAAGAGTCTTTATTCTTCTTACTATTATTCTCATGTTCATGAACCAACCTATCTCTTAGTCTCGCCCACGTAAGAAGGATTACATTCCAGACAGTTAATTTTATACACCACATTGTTTAAACATAATCGATCAGTAGGCCTACTATCTTTACCTCTTTTTATAAGATTGCTTAAATTTATCCGAAATTATAGGAAGCATTTTAATGTTAAACAGTCTTAATTTATTTCTAATGTTCTCCCAAATACCTTTTAAATAGTGTTTCTAAGGTAAAACATTATTATGCCTGCAATTATTAGCAGTCAAATCCCCAGAATTATTGTTACTATTATGTTTATAAGTTTGTAAGCCTACTTTAATATAAATACTCTTTTTAATATAAAGATTAAGATATTCCCAAGGATAATCATTAAGTAAAATATAGGTATAGCCTACATTAATTGCATATTTTTTCTCATAAAAATAAGGATGAGACAAGAGCAGGACTTTATCGACTAAAGAACATACCATCCCCATCTTTTAAGGTTGTGGATGGTCAGAATTAAAATTTTAAAAACGCCCAGAAAACTTAGGTTTATGGCACAAATCTGTAATAATAGCCTACTACCATTGTCCCTAATAGTTTTCAAATAAAAACTATCATCAAGTTCAATCTATCAAACATTAACACGCATTAAAAACATCAAAAATCTCACCTATTGTGTCCTTCAGAGTGTTAATAAACACTTCATCTACATAATTACATCTTTTTAATTCCCGTAGTTAGAATTATTTTCTCTCTCTCTCTCTCTCTCTCTCTCTCTCTCTCCCTATATATCCTCTCTCTGTTATTATTGATAATAATACATTGATATCAATAATATATTATTGATAATAATAATAATAATGTTTACACATTTATTATTCATGAATTATATCCTGACACCAATATCGTTAGGTGTCAAACGTATAGAAATTAGGTTTAGACCTAATAGGATAACGGTCTAAAACTCAATTTACTTAAACTATCTGATTCAAGATCGCCCATTACAAAATACGAAACAATTTGACTAATAGGAGACCCCATCGGAATCCCATAAATCTGCTTATAATAGGTTACTTATTATTGAATTGAAAAAAGGTATTCAACATAACAAATTCTATAGTTTCAAGTATATCACTAAGAGGTGTTATCATGAAATTGGCTAATTCTAAAATACCTAATATAATTTAGGCCTAATTTTAATAGAACGCAATATCAAATCCTTACCTACATTAGTAAAGAGTGCGTTGACATTTAAACTGACCACGACCAAGAATTCTCAAATCTCTAATATCTCTAAGAAAATAAAAGCTCTTTCTAATGTATGATTTAGGCTTAGAAACTCAATTAAGAATTTTTAACTACAGTTTTACTAAAATATATGTCGCTGAATCAACATACGAAACCACCGGTTGTAACGGAATAACAATTTTATGAAGTTTAGGTAATCCATACAATTTAGGTAGATAAGTTTTAGTTTGAGTGATCGAATGTGGATGCAATCTATTATTTAAAAAGGCAACATTCCATTTTTTCATAAGTGAATTCCATCTAATTTATGAGACAACATAGTTTCTACGTCATTAACATACTTGGCGTAATCCAACGCTGCCGTAACGTTACCTTTGTTCGCAAAAGTAAAATACACCTCATAATTTTTATCACGTACGAGTTTTCTAGCCTTGAAGATAATTTAGCGTGAAGCAGATAACAAGAGGTATTTAAAATATTAAAAATCTTTGAGATGATGTTTTTAAAGATCTTTTTCAGATTACTGCGTTAACAATGCACCAAAAATATTTCGTATTTTTTATGATATGAGGCGTGCGCCAAATTTATAAGATTGGGACAAGAGAAATTGCAATTACTCATGTAAGCTCATTACAAAGATACCCTGACTGGTGGTTAGACGATATGAAAGGAAATGCTAATATAGCCTACTTTAAAAAAAAAATCCCTTTAAGGGAATTTATTCAATAACCCTTAATGTGATGTGTTGAGAAAGTAGAGTACTAATTTAAGGCAGTGGATAAAAAAGAAAATTTACTATAAATTAATTTGTTAAATGGACTATGACTCAGGACAACTAACTTATGGACGCGTAACAAAATAAAGGGCTAGGCATATAGACTAAAGTGTAGTTAGATTTGCCGAGGATTTTGGGGGGGGGGGGTGGAAGGAATAAAGAAAGATAAACACGGTAAACAGTACTCACGTGAAGCATCCATTGTTTGGAAATGTTCAGACAATATTGCATACAAAAATGATAAAGTAGGCCTTACATTTACTGGAAATATTGTTAGGCGAAAATTGGAATGTAAACCTAAAAGAATAAACGTAGTAGATTTAAAAATTGAAATGTTTTTCTATATCCAAGGGTCGAAGGATTGTTACCACTAGTCCTAAGTGGTTTTATATATAATAGTTTATAGCCTATAGATCTGGTGTCTCCAACCTACGGCCCGCGGAAAGCTAGCTTACTGAAAAAAATTGTATTTGGTAATATATCTCCTTTTAAGTATTTTTACCTTTAAATATGAGTACATTACTCGTCTCACACTTGCCACTTGTTTTCTCTATAAGTGTAAAACTAGCTGTAAACAAGTAAAGAACTAAGCAAGAAACTCTTAAATACACTACTGAGCTCTTGATTAGAAAAAAAACATCGTGGGTGTATTTTGTCTAGACTTTCTGCCCTGAAATATTGCCTCTCCCTCTCCTCCAAAAGTTTTGGATGTGGTCCTTGAGTGAAAAAGGTTGGAGACCCCTGCTATAGACAATAGGTTAATATAGTGTATATAGGCCCTAATAGGTTATATATGGTGGCTTGTATAGATACTCTATTTTATATTGATAAATAAAACTCATGGAATATAGAGTGAAATTCCTGAAACTGTTTACGATTGTTATGGAGGACATAAACTATTTACACAGATAAATTGCAAATAAGAAATAGGTTATTAATACACAGTTGGCTATTTACCTCCCTTAGATATGAATAGGCCTATGACATTGTGCTATTGCAGCTTGTAGATTTACATAGGCCTAATATTCGAGGAAACACAGGAAAGAGTATACAGAATAGGTTTAATCATAAATAAAGCAAAAAATCTGCCAAGAAAACCTACGTATTATGTCGAAAACTAATTATCGAAAAGTTAGGCCCATATTTATTTGGTTTACATTATATAATTGAGAAAGGAAAGTCAAATAAGAGTAATACCAAATGTAAATGTAAAGAATGGTCTCTCTGTGTTAGAGAATGGAACATGAGAACGCAGTAAATGTTACGCTCCACTTACACGTTATCTTTCACAATGCACGATATAACACGAGATAGTGACTTCGAGGCTGGGTGATATATTTTAATAGCCTACTTCGGACAAACTCAACAGACGATCGAAATTTAAGTCGCACACGTTAAAAACTACCTCACTTCACTTAATACATTACTTTAAATTTTACATTCACTTAGAGGTTTTTCTTTCTATACTCTAAAGAAATCGTCACGACTTCGATAGTGGTCCCCTTTCTATATGGGGAGGAAATAGCTTCAGACTTTGCTTTCTCTTATCTACGGCTTATTCTGGAAATAGGCCTATCTATTACATATTTTTAAGTGAAGAATAAAGTTTTACAAGACAAAACTATATGTATTATCTTATTAAATTTAGATAAAATTATATCGCCACGGATCAATTCGAATGCGCTAGCGATGTATATTAGGCTATTATTTGATTACGTGGAACCTTAGTTAAGAACAATGCATACAAGTTCAACAAGTTATGTTTCTCACGTAAATAAGTGGGAAACTATAGACCCCCTTCTCGCGCGCTCTCTCTCTCTCTTTCTCTTGAAAATTTCCTAGACTCGATGTTTTACTCAAATCAAATATTAGGCTATGTAAACTTAGTGAAAAAATTCAGTAGGAGGTTAAATAGGATGTGTTCCGAGACATCCGGATGGAATATGGTCTAATACAGTATCACAATGGCAGCTGTGCTTTAAAAGTAGGACAAGAAGGCGACAGCCGCTGTGAAGGAACCACTATTAGAAAAGCAGTGGCTAAGCTTCATAAATTCGACAAATCATCTCTGATGCATACTGCAAGACAGTCCGCCTGCAATACCTCCCTCGTCATGTAATGAATATTCTGGCGTTCGATACTAATGAATGCTAGTGATATGTATTTACCTGAATTTTTATTTAAATTACATGGCAAACCGTATTTAATGAAAAGGTTTTTATTTTTTAAACATAGCCTATTATCGGACGTTTTCTTTTACATAACATGTTATCGAAATTAAGATAGCCCATAGCCTATACCTTATTTGTGCATGAACAATTTTCTCAAAGCGAACTTCTGGATCACGTTTTTGTAAATGTCTTTTGAAGCTCTTATTTTTCCCAAAGCTCTTTATCAATAGATTGAAATGACAGATTACTCATCCGTGAGTGGATTACTTGTAGAGTCTACATGTGAATTATTCATGAAAACATATCTCCACCGATTCATTAGTGCCGATATTGGGCAAATAAGCTTAACTACTTTACCTAATTGACTTAACTAGAATAGACCTATCAAATTAAAAGAATTTTATAAACAATCTTCATGTAAAAACTGTAATAACTTGTTTTAATGAAAGTGATAACAATCAGATTTTATTATTGGAAAGTAGCAGTTTCATTTAGGTCTAGATAACTCTCAGTTCATTTTTACTTTTTTGTTTGTAGAAAATGGGATAAATTTTCGGAACCTAAGACGGAACATTTACGGGAAAGAGTTTGGCTTCGGAAAAACCTTGAGGTTTTGTGGTCTTGAACGATAAAAAAAATGCAAAACTATAATGACAAGAAATATTGCTTAAAGTGGCCTAAAATATTGTCAATAATTTCTTAATGGAGTCTTCTACTTAGGTGCTACCAGACGTGACCGATGCCGACTCCTGACAACAGACAGAAATTGTCGAGCGTACAATAGATGAGACAAACTAAGAGATCACTTGCCTTGGTTAATACTTAGGGAATATTCTGTAGTGAGAATTGGAGAGGATTAGGTAATAAGTAGGGGTGCTGCAACAACAAAAATAAACAAAGAAAAAGTATAAAGTTTTATTATCGGGCATTTTTTTAATACTCAGGATACATTACTGTTACATAATGGTGTAAAAAAAGGTAAAACATAATATCAACTCTATAGAGATTTGTATTAGGGCTTATTTGACAGGGATTCCCCCGAGTTGAATGACTCACAGTTGAACCATATGGTACTTGCATCCATTATTTGCATCGTTAGCGACGGACAAAAAGAAGCAAATTAAGTTTTAACGAGCGAAGGTCGCGGAAGGTTACAGTGTATACAGAAATAATCGTAAAGTATGTTGATGACCGTTCCATATTGCCAATTAAACACCGCCAGAGTCAAGTTCATTGCCAAAACGAACGCAGCGCTCTTCTACACACTACCGAACTAACTTTTATGGAGCAAAATAGTAACGTAAACACAACTAAGGGTCATAATGGAGCGACTCGACATGCAAATTAGACCTACTGCTGTTAAAATTGCATTACTGGCGTTTTTCTTTCGTAATAATTCATTGCTGTAATGTTCTTCGTAAAATCAGCTAAGACTTAGTTTAGTTTAGAAGAAATCACATCGTTTGGAAACGAAAATGCTTAGGTAGGTCTATTACCAATCCTTTATTTAAAATAAAATTTTGTGAGAAATGGTTCTCACAACAATGCTACGTATTTTACTGCCGTGAATAAAATATTCGCGTTCAAATATTGACTCCAGTATTTCCTAAGAACTAAATATTTACGGAATGAATTGTAAACAAAACGAGAGAAGTAAGTTATAAGGCCGCAACTGAGGACGTAGGCTATTAGATACGTTGTTCGTTTGTAACACAACGTTGCGCGGAACGTGTTAGGCCTACATGCGTTGCTTGTATTCATGTATTAAGTAAGGCGAATTTCATTTCAATAAACTTATATTACAACAAATATGTTAAATTTGTTCCGCCAAATTTACATCCTAAAGAATACCTCAACTCTTTGAAGGTGGCAATTTTTTAAAATATTGAAAAAATTATGAAAAACTTTTTGGTAATAATCGTGATAGCCACATAACATTTAAATGTTGTCATATATTTCCAAAGCTTCAATAGACTACAGAATTATGACTAACAAATAACTAAGTAGTGGGGCTATTGAATGTATCAATTTCGTTCACATGTGCCTTCATTGCATGTCATGTTCTAATTAATTTTAGTATTTTGTTTATCTCTAATCATTTTTAGTAAATAAGTGTACATTGTCTAAGAAAATTTATGACAGTTAGATAATGTTTACAACAGATTTAATGACACTAAGAACAGATTTAATGACACTAAGAACAGATTTAATGACACTAGATCCAACAGACACTAAGAGTTTGGGCGGTAGCATGATAGGTCTATTACGCTAGTTAAATTTTTTAATATTTCGCTCTATAAATTTGTCCTTTTTTTTAAAAATAATATGGTGAGTAATTTTACAGCAATAATTTTTGGGTTGGTTTTTTTATTAAGAAACACATCCTATCATATGTTGGCGTATTGTAATTGAATTGATTCAATTCTAAACAAAATAAATATAGCCTATCATTTGGAGACATTTGTAATTACGAACTTACTCAATGGGGTAAGCCGAGATCACGGCTATAGGCTATTTTTCGCTAACACTCTTAAAGAATTATCTCCATTCCCATGTTAAATGATATTTTGTATCGATGTAGAATCATTTCACATTTACGGTTGATCCATCTATATTTTATCTGTTTTTGACGAATATCCTGTATGTTTGATTAATTTCATAAATATATTTTGTTTTTTAAATAAAACTTTTCAAAACAGTTTTAAAAGAAACTTCTCCTTATTAGAACAATAAAAGTTCAACTTTCGATAAAGTAATTGGTAGATCTACATTATTGCAAAACGGTTTAGTTATATCCAAGAAATAATCGAAATCTTGTTGCTGTTCATGACGAGCTGGTTGTTAAATCTTATTACACTTTTGCTATTACTTGGAGCCTGAAGAAGTCGTTAGACGAAAACGTTTCTTCCAAGTGTAAGTTAACAATTTAACAACTTTTAGTTAACAAAAAGTCTGGTTGCAAGTAATAACAAAAGTGTAATAACAATAAATAATCGATTACTTATCGACTTGACCATATTTTTTATGCAATGAATTTAAAAAATCCGAAATAATTTGTAGGGGTTAAATACAAACAGTAATTAATTACAATAAAAATATTGAAAAGAACCCCAATACCACAAAAATAATAAAAAATAATAAATAAAACAAGTTACTTAAGATTAAACCCTTATGTACATTTCGATGACCATGTCATCATCATCAGAGGGTCTTTATACAAAATACAATCTAGCACACAAGAAGTTACAAACTAGAATGATACAGAATGTTCATGAAACTAGAAAGATCATTCTAGTTTGTAACTTCTTGTGTGCAAGATTGTATTTTATATCAAGATCCTCTGATGATGATGACATGGTCATCGAAATGTACATAAGGGTTTAATCTTAAGTAACTTGTTTTATTTGTTATTTTTGATTATTTTTGTGGTATTGGGGTTCTTTTCAATATTTTTATTGTAATATATTGTACCACTGTGCTCTTGATATTGTGTAGTATTTAATTAGTCTAATTTTCATTATTATACTACTAAAACATTACTAAAATAATATTAAAAATATTACCAAAAATACATGACAATCAAAAAATTCTGACTTTTTAAAGTAGATTATTTCCTTCTTAAAAACGTTTTAAAGTACCCTATAATAAGACTCCAAAAACTCGTCATTAAAATTATGACATTTACTACATTTTGTAGTAAGTACTCCTCTATTTACTTTAGCTCAAAGGGTTAAAGAAAAACTCATGCAACCTATAGATTAAACCACATACTCCAGCAAATGGTTTAAATGCTGGATGTTTTAAAAATAAAAGTTAAATAAAAATTAAAAATAAAGGCCTCTTTAACAAATATTCTGAAATAAACTTTGATTTAAATTATGTTCTTTATGTGAACACAACTTTGACTAAGTAGCATATACTACATAAGTAGTATAATTATTATAGTTTACGTATTTATTCATTTAATTTTCCATAATCTTTCTGAAAATTAATAATTGATACGTCTATGACTCCGTATAAACCTATAATTAATAGATCACACTCTTTCTTATGATTAATGTAATGCACTATTTGAAAATTCAAGCAATTTAGATTAAGTTAGGCTACATTTTGTGTAATATATTTCTGAAATGTAAGAAGTGCAAAATGATTTTTTACTGCTCAGGTTGAAATTAAGGAATACAATAAAATTAGAATGTTTATAAATCAAATTTATACAAAATAATTATAATAATAAAGGAAATTAGACTATTAAAAATATTTTTAAAATCTGTTAAAATTCTAAGGAAAATTTGAATTTATATTGGGCAGATCAGTTATGTTAAATTATCAGATATTAAAGTTTTCGAAATTCTGAATGAATAAGTGTTATTAAATAAGTGAACAATTTTTTACAGTTTACATTATTAAATTTAGTAAGTTTATTCACTTCAACTTTGTATTCTGCTGTGATTAACTAACACAACCCTTATGGTTCCGTTGAAAAAGTGCAGATAGAGCGAGAGTAGCATCCACGTCTTTCTGTGTTTACGTAGTTAGCACTCTGTCATACAGATAGCGTAGGGGTATCAAAGAAACCAGGCCAAGACCCTTGTTCAAATACAACACATTAGTCTAATTTCAAAGATAAGTTATATCTGATTCAGATCATAGATTAATGAATACTAACAGTGTATCACTAACCAGTTTCATGGTAACGTAGGCCTAAACATAATTTTAGATATTTTGTGTAATTATTTTTTTTTCACTAAATGTCTGTTCTAATTCTTTAGTCACTAATATTGTTTTCATCATTGAACATAAACCAAGAACAATAATCATTCCTGTTGCCATTTAAGCCTAACTCATAATTAAACCTATTAATGCGTATGCAGTTGGCGGTGGCTGTCTAGGAACTGGCCATTAGAGCTTTAACCCAGGATTATATGGGGCTAAAACTGAAATTTATTGTTTTTATTATTCCAATTAGCCCCACCCAGATACAATTATAGAACTTCTTTGTGATTAATTCAAACTTCAGCATTTTTTCCTACATCTCAGTCTTTTTGGATTTCGTTCAAGAATACAAGGTTTCATATAACTTCATATTAGACTATATTTGGCTAAATGTTTTTCCTAATTTATTTTCTTGTACATTAATGCGCGAACATTAAATTAATAATCAATAGATTTAAGGAATAAATCTGAATTGCAGCAAAATTGCAGCAGGCAAAATCGCCTCCAACTTTACAAGCGAACTCATTGCAATCAAAGAAGCCTTGAGTATTTACCTCACTTGGACAACACTCAACCCCTCTGATGGCATAGCAATCTTCACGGACTGCAGATCTGCTCTTCAGGCTCTCCAAAAAGGAAATACAAACCTCCCCAAAAGATCAATACCATCCTGTCCTTAATAGAGGAAAAGAAGAAGCTATGTACGCTTTAATGGATCCCGGCACACGTCGACATCAAAGGGAACGAAGAGGCCGATTCTCTGGCCAAGGAAGCGAGGACTATCGAACCAGCCCCCGTGATTACAACATCTTCCGACGTCAATGCCGTTGCAAAACAGAAGCTCTGCCATAACAACCGAAGAAAATCATCACTTCCCGAGCTTAACTTCGATAGGGAAATAACAAAAACAATTGCCAGACTGAGGACAATGCATCTCAAAGACATGAAAATCTTGCCTGATGGATCAAGAACATACCCTGAATGTAGGCACTGCCCAGGGATACAGCTTGATCCCGATCATCTCTTCAACCGCCCGTCCATCATTGCAGCACTATTTAAAATTGAGTTAAACTGTTCTAGGGAGACCCTTTATACGAACAAAGCTACAGATGTGGCCAGTGCAGTGCTTCACGTCTTTGGACCTGTGTAACTGTGCTCTCTCTACCTTTCTCTGAACACTTTTTTTTTTTATTGTTTTTATTGCACTTGTCACACGACAACAACAACAACAACAACAATAAATCTGAATCTCCTAAGCGTAATCTATAGGCCTACATACTAAACTTACAAAAACAGAGGTGAAAAAATCCCAAAACCACAAAAATTAATAAAAAAATAAAACTAAAATAAGTTACCTAAGATTAAATCCTTATGTACATTTCGATGACAAAGACATCATCTTCAAAGGTTCCTATTAAAAAAGAAATTAACAAACTAGACTGACTCAGGTAACTTATTTTAGTTATTTTTTTATTAATTTGTGTGGTTTTGGGGGGTTTTCACCTATATTTTTGTAATATATTGTACCACTGTGCTCTTGATATTGTATACTACATACTACAGGTCTACGTTTCCCTATAGAAGATAGTTTTGTTTAAATTAACGTTTTTTTTAATATTATCAATTTATAAACCACAATTTATAAAAAAAGGCTAGACATACAGTTTCATAATATTTATAGAATATCGTCCTCCTATAGTATTAAACTAAACAAAACGTATTTTAACACTTAAAAATAAATATAAATAGAAGACTGTTCACAATTTTTGTCTTGTTTGTGTTTAGGTATAGTTTTATTTTGTTTTTTAGGCTACACTTTGAAATATTAAGGCCTATTTATATAGGCTACCCTGTATGTTTAATAGGATTGCCCTATTAGAAACGTAATAGACAATGCTTTTTGCTATGACACATATGTTATAAAGAACTAATAGCCTACCAGTAAGCAACCATACTTACATAAATCTATATTAATAGGGCCTATATAAATAAAAAAATAGAAAAAACATATTTATTTATACGAAATATCTTTATGAAAATCTAAAAAACATTTAAATAAAAAACCGGTCAAGAATCCTAACAATGTAATAGCCTATAGGCTACTCCATAATATTATAATTGTCTAATGAAATAATTTAAATATCCATTCTAATTCAAACAATATTTATAATTTAAATTATAATGTATGGTAATTAATTTAAGTTTTTAATAACAAATGATTTTTATTTTAATTAATATTTATAGTTAATATTGATTAACTATATATTATAGGCCCTACCTATTAATTTACTTATAATATTATTAATAATATGTAAAGTAAATAATTTTATTTACACTAATTATTGTTATTTTTGTACCACAACACGGTACAGTCTTAATTCACAATACAATGTAATTAAGTAAGAATACTTTGTGGGATGAAAAATGAGGCAAATTAAAACTTCACCCTCGCCGTAGGCAACCCATGAGTGAATAACAATGGCGACTCCCTCAACTGCAGTCTAAGACAGAGGCAATATTTGTAATGTGTTCCTGGTCATTGTAACCTACGGGGAAATGAGTGGGCCGATAGACTCGCAGAACCTGAATGTTTGCAGAAACAAGAGGCTGCCAGTTAGTTTCTCCTTCAACTAAGTCGGACAAAAACATCCGTTAGAAAAAATCGTACATACCTCCTGGAGGGCTGCAGCTGTTGGCAAGAGACGGGAGACTCTTACTACAAGTGGCATTCCCAGCACTTTACCAATGCATGTCGCCGTCGCTACCTTCAAGAGCCACTTGCATCGAATCGGTCTCGCAGAGTCCCCGATCTGTACTTTGTGTCACAATGGAAAGGGAATAGCCGACCACCTAGTAGCGTGTGGTGCTCTGGAGGAGGACACAGTAGAGGAACAGGCAATGCTGTAATTAAAGCCCAACAGCCATGGACTGGGGTTGGATAGAAGAAGAAAAAGAAGAAATATTAAGAATTAGTTAAGAATTGTTATTGTAATTAATATTTTTAACAAATTTGTTAGTTTCATAAATCTTACCTCATGAAACCTTAAGTAAGCCATTAAACTTAAGTAAAATCAAATTTAGATAATAAGAATAATTACTAAATAGGCCTATTGTTAACTTTATAAATTTAGTAAGGTTAGACTTATTATTATTACTATTACATAATATTAATATAATATACATAATGTTATTATTATTATTATTATTAATAGGTACACTATTATTATTTCTAGACTGATGATTTTTATTACTTCCGGAGTGATAATAATTATTTTTAATATACTTACTAAACAATTACTATCGTTTATAGTTATTATAGTAATAATTTTATATATTAATAAAATAGTTACTTAATTCTTTAAGACATTATTATAAAGGTAATTTAGTAAACCATGTCTGGCCCATGTTAAAACAGTATATTTTTTGCAGTAACTATAAAAATGTTAGAGCTATGTTTTTATCAGATGTCGAGGACTTCAACTAGTGACATTGACAGACGTGTTTAGTTGTCTTTTTACCAAATAAAAGAAGATTTATAAATTTTTAAATTACACGTAACAAAAAATCATAATATATTTATAAAATTTATGTACTGGCTAACATTTAGAAAACTGTTATTTTATTAAATCTCTTAATTATAAGATGTTGGCTATGTCACCTAAATATGCACAGAAAACTTCATTCTAATAGCTTTTGGGCTTGATGAGCAAACGGGTCAAATACATAAAAAATATTTAAACCAGGTTTAGAAAAATGTGATAAAAAACTCTAGAGTCGATTGAAATAAAATCATAGCCTAACTAATACCGTCCTCATTGTATGAAGACTGTCTGGGTCTTCAATTTCACTGGATTTATTTTGAATTTCTTCTGCAGTCTTTTCGGTTTTCCCCACTCGCACATTATCGATTTCCATGCATCCGATTCCAAATAACCCGATTTTTAGGCACCGATTCAAAATAACGTTATTCTGCGATTCGTTAATATATTGGTTCTTCTTATGAAAGACATTTTCTGAGAAGATCAGGACTTAATAGGTTCCTAAAGATGAGTATTGTGTGAACCAAAATGACACCAGTTAGGTGGGTGTATGTTATCATAGGTTGTCACGTTCTACTATATTTAGGCCTACACCATGTTTCAGAGTCCTTGGAACCAAGACCATGTTGTTGCTGTCTTTATTGAGCCCAAGTAGAAAAAGCCAGTCCACGTTTTTTTTTCATTTATTCTATTTCTTTAGTATTCCTACTTATTTCTTCCCCATAATACTTTTTGGATGTAGAGTATATTGGTATCAGACACTTGATGTTTGCTTGCAAGACGTTCCCGTCACTCAGTTTAATTTTGCATTTTATATTTCTTTTGTAGATTAAGGCGTCTCGAGCCCATTATTTTTTAGACATGTCCCACTCAATCGATTTAGAGAAAAGGTAGAAAACATGTTGCAATAAGAACGAAAGAAACATTGTAAGTTTTATAACAGTAAACTGAATACGAATATGTGGCGATGCTTCAAAGAGACAGACCAAGTTACGTAAATTTTCTTCTGACATCACTACACATAGAAGTTAAAAGAGCAAAAGTTACATAGAATGTAAAAGCATATTAAATGAGAAAACTACACTAGTGAGTACATTATACAATTTATGTTTTCAAATCTATTATTTTTTTGTCAAAACAAATCTTCCTAGGGGCTGTCCTTAAATAATTATGAATTATGGACATATTCAAAGCTGAGAAATTAATCAGAGATGATAAAATGAAACAAAGGTAGGCATCAAAGTTAAAGCCAAATAAAATCTTTATGGAGAAATATAGGCTACTCTCTGGATCTCATTGGTCTTGACAGGATACTAAAAGAAAATTGGTTTGATACAAAATAACTGGTTAGTAAATTATTCACTCATTGGTTCGTTTTCTAATTTGGTTCGTTCTATAATGTGAAAAAGAAGGAAGGATCATGGTGGTTCATAAGTGTTGAAGTGACGTAGTCCATTTAAGGCATCATAGGTAGGGATGACTCGTTATCCCATAGGGCAATATAGGGAATAGGAAGTAGTATGATAAGACTAAAGTCGAGGAAGAGATATGAGTCCATGGTACCAGAAATGGGTAATAGTATGTATTTTATGGATAAGGGAGGATTCTCGTTAAATAATGTGTGTCAGTACGAATACACCATGGAGTTTGGGCTTTAGAAAGATACTTGAAGCAAACCAAAGCTTCCAGAAAAGGTTGAAGTAAAGTGGGTGGAGAAAGGGAATCAATGCGTCAGAATCAAATGAAGTCATATTGTGCAAAAATTAAAACCTAAATTATATTATAGTTTATATAACTTTATTATTCTATAATTATTCGTATTTAATATTAGCTATAAGATTAGGACCGATAGAGACGGTTGATTACACTTATGGGTAGAGTAAATAAAAGGTTGCTAGAGCCAAATAATAGTTCGATAAGTTTCAGGGCTAAGATAAACGCAGACTGTAAAAATGAGTCCAAGTGTACCCAAGTTCAAACCCGGGGTAATACGCCGAAGAGCAACTTAAGAGTAATGCTGATCACATTTTCTGTCTTCCTTAAATACCAAAGTAGGCAACTATTTTCTGTTTATTTATTAAAACAAGTTATTAGTACAAACAGATAATACCATTATTAATTAAATAACATGGCAAAGTCAAACCCAAATATTACTAAAGTTATTACGAATATAAATTGACAATCGTAATAATTGTAATAATTATTGTGACATTTTCTATAATCGGTGTAAGCTGATCTCTCACTCTTCATTCTTTATCAGAAGACTTACAAAAGGCCTTCATGATTTTGTCATATTTTTTTACCGGTTTCAGTCGCCTATATTTCTTTTATCCTACAGAATATATTCAATTTTTAAAATGTATCAACAATTAACGTCAACAATTTGACCGAAAAAAGAAGAAATAAGTGTGGTGGAACACATTTTAGAAGACTAACAACACCTGACTGTTTCATGACACTAATTACTGAAATTTCTAAACATGTTGATAGTAGTTCTACTAACATTCGTAGAAATGAATAAAAATAAATTTTCGAATATGCTCTTTTTTAAATAAATGCTTTTTTAAATAAGTACCATTGAGATTTAATAAAAGAACCGAACTTTTATTTCATCTCCGATACTTTTTTTTTAGTTTTTCATCATTTAGGACACCATTCTTTCTACGAGACCCTTAAATGAAACCACGAAACTGTAAATGTACATATATTTATGTATATATAAGAGGAAGAGAAAGAGAGAGAGAGAAAGAGAGAGAGAGAGTTTTAATATTTATGTTTTTTAGAAACTCGGAGGGACCTAATCGGTGTAGAGCACATAGGTACGGCCTTTGTACTCTTTTTCCATTTCTACAACATGGTTAACATCCACTAGATGCCTACCCACCTGATGCTAAATCTTCTGATATCATCTGGTGTACATATCTGCCAGCCAAACCACTTTCTTGTTGCAGCATCCAATGCGGGCACTCTCAGAGCACGAGGGTTGGGCTTTACTCTTGGTCCTCGTTGCATATCTTGCACACATGGGACCTAGATCTTCCAACTTTGTATTTACACCCCCTCAGATTCCCATGGCCTGTGACCAGCTCTACAGTAACTCTGTAGAGTTAAGATCTACTTAAGGAGAGTAGTTCTTTGCCCCACAAGTCTCCCGAGTTTGTTTACAGTACCTTGGATTTGTTGCAACCCAAAATCGTATTCCATTCTTCAGTGCACAAACTATCTATATATGAAATTATGGTCTCTCAGCAATGGTCCTTGAGTTATACATCCTTGTTTTGTTAAGGCATCTGTTCTCTTATTCCCTATCCAGCCAGAATGCCTTGGACAACAGGTTAGGTTAAGCGAATTATACTTACCCAGCTCTACTAGAGAAGCTATAGTCCTAGCCAGCAGCTTAGAGCTGGCACTAGCCTTACCTAAAGCCTTCAGAGCTGCCACATTGTCCGAGCAAATCCAGGTGGTCATGCCCCTCTTGTCAGACCCCATTATTTCCTCAGCATATAGTTTGGTCGTGAGCACCTCCGTCTGGAAAGCAAAGTTGTAATCTTCCAGGCGAAGACATAATATGTCTTAGTGTATCGGTCCACTAAAGCTTACTCCCACTACTTTCTTCATCTTGGTTGCATCCGTGAACCAGATTTCACTATGTTTGGGTCTACACTCTACCTTTGCCTCTCTTTCAGGAATATGGATTTTGTAATTACTTTTTTCTCCTAAAAAAGACAGTGTAATATCCTGAGGTTCTATCCAGAGCTCCTTCAGTGCATCACCAAATAGCGGTTTATGTAGTTTGCTACTTGTCGTCCAGACCCTGGTATAACTTAGCCAGTATCCAGTTTCCATTGCCCCCTCCTAATTCGAAGACCCAAGGATAGAAAACCCAACATAACCGTCATATTTGCACACGGTGTGCGCCTTCTTGTAGCTTTTATGACTAAGAAAGAGCCCCTGCACGCGGTCCAGCACTCTACTACTTGTTTCCTTCTGTACCCTATCCCACCAGACGATTGAGACAAAGACTAACCTTGGTACCACGATGGCAGAATAAATCCAGGTCCTCTGACTTGGACTCAAACTCCATCTAATGGCTATCGCTGCTCTCCATTGCCAGAACGTAGCTATGGCTTTTTGCACTTATCCTCCAAGTGCTCACGCCAGAGTAGCTTCCTATCCAGAATAACTCCCAGATATTTAACTCCCAAAGTTCATCATCTCTAGCGATTTACTTTTATATCGCTTAGTGAAGATGAGAGCCACAGATTTCTCTCCTTGAATGCATAGTGCTTTTTACCTGCACCATGCTTTGTTACCTTGAGTTCCTCTTGAAACAAATGACTAAGTATCTCTAAGGTATGGTTTGAAAATATATATAGGGCATCTTATTTCTTATGTAGGTTAGTATTCTAAGAAGGTATCTGTCTACAAAACTGTAACCGCCATTATTAAAATATGGTTTATGCTCAGGTAAGCATTTCTCACTCTGATTTGGCCTGGAGGTTGGAATTCTGTGGCGCTCTTGGGACTTGGCTAGACCTTTCAGCTTAGTAGTCAAGAGTTCTACTGTACTTCTGGTCCGCTCTTTGTATAAAATATAAAAACCTGTATTATTATTAAAATAATGACAATATCGTTTTATAAATATGTATCCTACGTTCATAATTTAAAAAAATAACAAACACAAACTATCTCTCCTTAAGTAGGCTACAGGTTTTACACGTTTAAACAGAGACTTTTATGTGCCTACAATAGACCCTACCAATCTAATCTATCATCCACTGTAATCTATTATTCACAATAATTTCTTGATTTTTATAGATTATACTATGAGTTTATATATATGAATTTATATTATATTATAATAGTTTATATTATGATTATATATGAGTATAAAATACTCATAGCCAATAAATCATTTTTATTGTTTATTCTCATTATGTTATAAAAATTCTACACTATAGTCATGAAAACGTTTTGAAAAACAAAGCCGAAAACAAACGGAATTGTTTTCTTTAGTTATTTAGGCCTATATTTACCAAGACACTTCTCTGAATATTTTTAAAAATTGCTTTATTCGTTTAAAATAGGAAATTCTTTACTAAATCTATATTTCGTTGTGTAAATTTTACGGTTTGTTTTTCAATTTTTTAAACTTTTTTTTTAATATGCTTAAGCCTGATGCAAGTAAGAATTTAGTGTTATTGTTTTAATGCATTTTCATTTAAAATAACAACTTCAGAAATACAGTATGCCTTCTTAAATTAAATGGTGTAAACTTCTAAACTGTTGCCCTTAAATACTTTTCTCTTGATATAGAACTACCAATAGGGCTAGGCCTACATGTCCTCCAACAATTGCATTACCAGAACATTTAAGGAACAAAGTTCGTCTACTGGTGGATTAATTCTAAAGTAATCCTTCAGATAGTTAATGCTTTTATTGTGGAAAGTTTTCGTATAGAACAAATTTAAATGAAAAAAAAGTTTTCATTATTATCAGACATTGTGTTTAATTTAAAAGATTTTGTAAAGCAATAAAAAAATGTAGAAAGTAAATTTACTCAATAGGCTGTAATTTTCTGCCCCACCTAGCATAAATCTACTCCATAGACTGTTCCACCACTCAATTTACTCGCAGTATGTTGATAATTGATGGTGTTATTCATAGCGCCCGACAGGATTATCGAGAATCGGTTTTGGTCCTTTTTGACACGTTTACCATAAAATACTACTTTGTATGCTGCCACATGTGGTTAGACAAGTTGTTTAATTTTTTACTTTTTAAACCTGTTTAAAATATAAAAATTTATTGCTCTACGAATAAGTCCGAAATGCATTTATCCAATGAAATTGGGTATTTTCAAGTAATTGTGATTTCTTTTACAGTTTTTTAAAAAATTCGTTAAGGAACCTCCTTAAGGCTAATTATTATTATTATTTAATTATTAATTATTTAGTAATACTTGATCGTAAGTATTTCTCATTATCTAGCATATCTTAAAGGATATTTCTCTCTAGCTTGCCATACAAAGATTATCCTCGCATTCACGTATCCACATCGACGTTTGGATTTGTAGCACTTCTTAAGGATCACTACATGGTCTCTTTTCTCACTCACCTATTTTATAGGTCCACTTCGCCTTTTGGTCTTCTGGCTACTTAAGCTTATATTTATTATTTGTGAATATAAAAGCTTTAATAAGCAATTTCCTGGTACCCTTCCTCCTGCACAAGCATAACCCTGTTAAATGAGTTCAACTTCTTTGACAAATCTTAACTTTCAGAAATAAGAGAACTTTGAAACCCTGTATGGCCCCTTTCTACACAGCGACCTCGAAATCTGTTTTACTAATGAACCTAATTTGCAAAGTGTGTGCCCAGAGGCTGCTTTTAGTTGAATGTTTTTCAAGTCTGTTTCTTTGTTTCTCGCCTTGCTCAATTGGACCAGATGATTTAGAGCCGGAGTAAAGTGTTAAATTCTTGGGATCTACATTTCGTTTTGCTTTAAATTAATTATTATGTTTTTATTAACAATTGTTGGCCATGTTACTTAGTTCTTTACATGGTTAGATAGGGATTCAAGTATTCTTTGAAATCTTGAACGTTCAAATAACAGAGGCGCAGTTAATCATGTTTACACTCTGAGAGATTAAAATTATTAACAGTTGTACCTGACTCTCAAGTAAACCGCATTTATTTAACAACATAGGGACAATGTTGTAGTAAAAGTGGTGAATAAGGTAAAAGTTCTCAACAACATTGTCAGGATTTGTAATCATTAGAGTTAAATGATAATTAAAAAAATATATTATTAAAAAAAATGTTTAATCATTTTTTAATTTTATTTAAATATTTAAAAAAAATAAATTACTATAGGCCCTAATTTCTGGTTTTGTTCTAATAATACAAAGAAACAAAATATAGGCTAAGCCACTTACAAAATTAATACATGTAATATTAAATTATCCTCTGTACAATAGAATTATTTGTTCTCTGCTGTAAAAACTGATAAGTAAATAACAAAGACATTGGTAATAAAAGAATTCAATCTATTAACAATGGGCTGATACGCCTAATTATAACCAAGCGAAAATAATTTTTCTTTTATAATGTGTTAATATTCAATTCAGTCTGGCCATATAGGCCTGGAAATTCAATTGTCTTGCTGTTGATTTTAATGAACAATACCCTGAAATAATCTCAATGTAATTAATTATTTGAATGCAATAAAGAATCTGGCTTTATTGTCTTACGAAACAATAACTTATTTTTGCATCGTCTAATAACAGTGGTCAAAGAATCTCATTTGTTGGTTTTAAAAAAGGTATTCCAATGCTTATTTAATACAAAAAGCAAATGTTTTTTTTTGAAGCTAATAAGTTCTATTTGACCATTGTCTCCTTTTCTGAAACGCAATCATTAATATATTAAAAAAATACGGTTGTTTTAACGAGTCAGAAATGATTATGCAATAGGATAACATTTCTAAAACTAATTTGTTGTTTTTCCAAGCCATTATTAAAGGTATGGCCTAAGGTAAAGACAGAATATCGACAATGTAATGACAAAGACATTTTTTTAAAACAATTTTATACGATGTAGGTCTAATTAATAATAGCCTACTATTTTACGAAATTTTATTTTAAAAGATTAATATTATTATTATTTTTTAAATTAGCAAACTAATAGTACCAGAATATTTTATTTGCTTTTATTGCAATAATTAATTTTTGCGTAAAACATTTTATGCAAACATTTTACTTAACCTTTCTGGTAACTCGAGGGACTTAAATCTCAGTGAATAATTGTTGACTTTTTCTGTATAATATTTAGACGATTATTTTGAAATGAATAAATTTTGAACCCAGCACGCACATGTTCAACCTATATTCTGTATTTCGATGGATAAAATGTGTCATGACGCTTAGATATACGATTTTTCGAAATTTTACAATTCGTATAATTAAATTTGACTTTTATTAGTCATTATTCTTTATATAAAATTAAAAACTGTCAAATCTTATTATTTCTAAATCTCAATGTTAGCCTAGGAAGGTAGATGGCGCTCTTAAAAATCAGTTTAGGCTATTTTATATTTGTGAGTCAGAAGTTGTAACTCAAGCTTCTTTATAATATTAACCCAAAATAAAGTTATTAATTTCATTTCTATCCTGTATCAAAGCCTATCCTGCAGAACATTGTTGTATCCTTACACTGCTGTATCAAATACCCAGTAAGGTTTCGATTGGAAAGTTTTATCGACTGTAGTTATCATCTTACCTTACTCGACTTCGTGCTGAATGTTTGAAATCCCAAAGTAGATAAAAATAATAATAACTAGGCATAGTAATAAATTTAATGTTCTAAATAAGTATGACGGCCTGAAACTTTTATTAGTCGACAAAAATGAAAATCTAAATAAAACTAAATTGTATTTCTTAGGTAGCTTTAACAAAAATAAAATGGAGCGGAATAAAGTCTTTGAGTTGTAATAGGCATAAGGAAAGATTATGTCAAGAAGGTATCAAGATTAGTAGGCTAATAGTAGCCTAAAATATTAAGCATTTATTAATTTTTTTTTGAGAATGAAGGGGTCTTTTTTGCATGGAAAAATACGTTTAATTTACGTGAAAATTTACGTCTAAACATATGTAATAAATTTTTCTGTTACCTGTTAGGTTATACCTGTAACTTTCTTTCAAAATAAACCTTCCACTTTAAAAACTTTGCATTTTAAACCTCTTTAAAGAAAATAAGAATACATTACCAAGTAATATAGTACAAAGCTTTTCCCAAATTACAGTAATAGCATTATTAAAAACAATGTAATTCAACAATGTGTTATAATCGTACTTAGGCTAAAATATTAATGTCTGTAGTAATGCTTGTTTGTTCTTGATAGGACTAATGCTAATACTGCAAATTAGCGAGAAGTCTTGAACTATGGTAATTGTTTAAAATATTTCTTGTAGCCTAACAGTAATAATCAATAATTAGTAAAACAGAATCTACTCCTTCCATTTTAATTTTATTAGAACTATCTACGTAATTTATAATTGCTGTAGGCCTACACACTAAATTTGTAGGCAGGTGTAATGCCTCTTTTTATGTAGAGATATGTAACTCATTTTAAACGAGAAAAAATATTTTCGCTACCTGTATTTCTATTAAAAATAATAATAAATTCATTTATCTGAAGCTATATCTCAAGTAAATTTTCAATCACTTTCAATTTACAAACTTGTCGTTAGGCCTATTAAATTTATCTAAAATAGGAAACATCTTGAAGAATTTTTGTAAAAATGCTTTTATCTCGAAAACAATTCCGCCCAGTTGTAAGATAAAGTCTCCCTTTAGATAATGGGATCTTGAAAACAAGTGGTAAATGTTTAATGAAAATAGATCCCAGAAATGTTCTATGCTAATAGAGGTATAATTCCAGTGCAAGATAAGTTTACTTAATTACGGTTTGTAGAAGTAAAATGTAATAATTTAAACAAAATCCTGCTGAGTTGACAGAGAGTGGGGTGGAAACTGGAAGGGATTGAAGAGAACAAGGGGAAATAAAGAGAAAGAGGGGCAAATAATGGTGGGGTACAGGAGTAGTAGGAGGCAATCAGAAGGGGAACTAAAACCAGATACATTAAGTTGTCTAAGTTATTGGGCCTGGGCTGCAGTATAATGACAAACCCAGGTAATTGAGGACAATTCGTATGCAGAGTAGGACTGTAAATTCAGACCCGGTGTCATGGCCGCGCAGACGGCTGTTTGGATTCCAACGTGGCTGGAAACAGAAAAACAAGAAATATCCATGTTTTGGTTTAGGATTATAACGTCTCGAAGAATTTCTTAATGTTATCTAGAAAATAACTTAAATGTTACTAGACAACATTCAAGCACAGGCTTTCTCATATAGCCTGTTAAACGTTCTTGTCTGAAATCTAAGAGACATTTTCGGCTTATGTTGTTTAATTCTTTGTGCAATCTAGAAAAGTATGAGATTTAAACAAAAAAGCCACTTTATTTAGAGTTTTTAATCACGAAACGAAAATAAAATATAACAAGTAAAAATATTATGAAATTACTGTAGATACACCCAATCACAATCAATATCTATTTCTCAAACGCGTTTCAATGGCAAAGGGATTATCTTCAGTGTGTATCAACACTTAAACTATAAACTATAATGTAATTTGACCAATAAATTATTGGTTGCGGCTTGGTGTTTGTTATTATGTATATAGGCTTATTACCTGTGCTTTTAAGCGAAGCTCAAAAGTTTAGGTAAACTTTCACTTTAGGCTTATATAAATCTACATGAAACGAAAAGTAATTAATAAAAGGGTCTAAAAAATATAGGCTAAAGCATTATTAATAAATAAACAAAAATCAATACAACAGAGCTAATAAATAATTTAAACTGCGTAATGAAAATAAACTTGGAATATAAATTCATCTATTCTTTGAAAGGTTTGTTTTGTAACATTCTCATCACTTCTACTATAGGCCTACTAGCCGTCTGAATGTTGTTTTATAAATGATTGAAACATATAGGGCCGTGTTATATAAAATATGTAACATTATAATATATTATAACATTATGGAATGTTAAGGTATTGCAGTAATAAAAGAAAACACATTGAATGTGTTACAGGCTTAGAATATCAACCACTACTGTAGTTGAGTGATAATGTAAGAATCAATAAAAATACGGGGAAAATACTGTTAAGAAAAACACTGATTTTAACACCAACAAGTAGACCTATAAGCTATTAAAAACATGTTTTAAAACCAATTCCTACTGAGATAAACTAAGAAAACTTTTTTATTTTACTTAATTTTAATTACATAATTACAATTAATATAAATACTATATAGGCCTACGTATGACAGAATCACAATATTAAGTGACAAAATAGAAAGCGAATTTCCTTGCAATTTTCCATTTTCCTATTTATACCATACGTGATGTTTGACTATTATTTTCGTATATTACTATTTAATCGTTTTCTTTTTTTTAATTTATGAAGCTAACTGTGGTTATAATTTCTCATCCCATCAACCTCTTTTAATGTTTTATTATTGCAAGTAACCTTTAAATTATAATTTTATGTAGTCTACATCTTTAAGTAGTAGATTTAAGGTATGGGAAAGTTTTATCAGTGCCAAAGTGCTGGATTTTAATCATGTAGTTTTTCAGTACGAGTTCGACCAAGACATCAACATTTTAAAATTTAACATCAATTGTCATCCAATACAGGTTAAAAAGAAAATATTTGAACTAATTGGAGGAATAAAGCCCTATTTTATTAACAATTGAAAATTTGTACAAGATATAGCCCTGAATAAGGAGAGTGTGAGCTAATAGAAAGAATTTAATTTCAGATCTGTTAAGATTAAGAAAAAGATTAAACTGTATCAAAAGAAATAATCTAGGTTCTCTCTAACAAAACAAAGGTCTTTTAGAGTACCATTTCAATGACTTTAATATAACCCCACTTACACGTTATTAGAGTCCAGTTATATAACCTTAGAAGATCATCTATTATGAACGTAATCTTTGAATATCTTACTTGAAAGTTGCCTACTAATAAAGAGGATATCAACTAAAGGGGTTGATTAGTTTTCTTAATACCGAGCGGTGTTTGATAAGAAATAAGTTCAAAATCTAAGCAAGCTATTTGTAAATTGAAAAACGATAGAGTTTTGGCAGGTTATAGTTAGGCTATATCCCTTTAGTATAAATACCGTTAGAATAGGCTCGGTTTGAAGGAAACTGGATTATTACTCATGTTTTGAATTAAGAATGCCTACGTATGAGTAAAGAAAAGTGTCTAGCCTAATTAGGTAAAATAAAATAGCCTTCTTAATATGTTACCCATGAAAATATAAAGTAAACGAATTATAATAAAAGAGTAGGGGCATAGGCCTACACTTCATAGCCTAAATACCCAGTTTTCAAAGTTATTTAATTTTAACAAATAGGTATCTTGAACTGAATTGATATAATTTTAAACATTTTCAAATTTGATAAAAATTCAAATTGTTTTGCTTAGTAGACTACAGAATTTCTTGTTATTAGGCCTACTACCTAGAATTTTTAAAATAAAAAGAAATTATTTAAATTTACCCTAAACATTTAAAATTTACATCCTAAATAGTCCTAATATACTATTAATAAGGATGAATGATCTACATTTTTACTTTAAAAATCTAAAAACCTAGTTGTTTGGAGATATAGGCTATATAATTGGCCAGTACGTACCGAACCAATCTTGAAAACTATCGGACAGTAAGTTTAAGGTAACAAAGGTAAAAGTCAAAATAGTGGACTCAAAATCTCACAAAAAAGTTCACTATTTGACTCCACTATCTTAAGATTTGAGTCCACTATTTTGACTTTTACCTTTGTGAATAGTTCTCACTAGTTAAGATCTAAGTAAGTAAAACGTTTAAGGTAAATGCTACACAAAATTAATGACAGGGGCAAACAGAATTGTAATCGAAATAAAGTGGAAAGTCATATCCTCGATAAGTAAAAAAGAGGCTACATTTATGGATAAACTAGAGTAAAGAATCCTACTAAACAATTTTCCTTAAAAGATTTTTAAAAAATTATAAGTTACAATTTATAGAATGTAGCCTAAATAGGTAGCCTATACACTACATAAATAAAATTTGTCTAAAATTGAATTAAATATTTATTAATAATGATGTCAGTTCATGAGAAATACCATCTCTAGTAAAACTTATAAGGTCCCTTGGTATTAAATATAGTTTCTTTGAAGATTCAGTTGCAATCCTAGAGGTAGCGGAGTGGAACTGTTACACCTAGGAGAGAACTAAACCTAGTGACACTAATTTCTTGAGCAGAACAATAATTAAAGCGGACCGTTTATTGTTGATATTAGAGTTACGCGTTTCGACCTAAACTACCCACGCACAGAATTTACTTTGATTCCTAACAAAGACTATTGCATGAAAGCACTCTCTCTTGTAATCTGAAAGGTTATACTAAGAGAAGACAATACCTTTTGGCAATAACCTTGAAAAATGCAGTATTACAACAGATATATTTCCAGCCGTATTGAATAAATATTGTGAATTACTGTAGCCCTAATTAATTCTGGTCTTTGAACTTTTATAAAATAAACAAATCATAAAAGAAATAAATATTTATAAATTTCGTGTTTATAAATTAAAAATTCACTTCTAATTTGCAAATCATAAAGGGTGTTGACAAGAAGCTGTAAAATATTATTAAAATGTCGTAAATTAAGAATTCCTTTTACAATTTTAATCCTCACTATAAAGCTACAAATTAGTAATTATTATTTTATGGCCGTGTTACATAGACGCAGCTCATCGTTGGTGATTATTAATTATTTTATAGCGGTGATTAAAATAGTTAATGCTAAAGTTAATGCAGGAATCTAAGTAGACCCTACATTAACATGGATTAGACATTTTAAAAAGGATTTTGTTGGTAATACAGTTAAGTGAGTTTACACAATCAATCTGTCTATAAAGTAAACTGTCGCATAAATGACTGTCTTTTCGAAGTGGACAAAAATAGGTTCCTCGTAAATAGGCCTATAGGCCTATGTTGTCTTGGGATAAACTATAAGCCTACTGAGAATCTCATATAATCTCTACAATATTTCTTAGTTATAATTAGCCTATAAGTTTTGAATTTTAAAGGGAAATTGTTTACATGCAAGCTTTTATAACTTTAGAGTTAAGCATAATATCCTGCTATTATTAAAAAATAAAATTTCTGAAATTAAGTCAACTATGTAATTGAAAACAGAATTTTTAAGACAGTATATAAATAGATAGACCCTACTTATTGAAATAAAGGTATATTTTTTGTGAAATGGGAACTTTTATAAATAAAAATGCTATAAACTAGCAAAAGATAGACATAAATCAAATGAGCAAAAATGTTAGCTCATTTGATTTATGCTCCCCTCAAAAACATTCCTACCTACCCCTGCACAAAAAGAATTTTAGCTGATTAGAGCCGTATTGAACGCACAGTGTCGGGCGACGCCCTGGTCATGTGACTCTATCGATCAGTCCGCCATCTTGGACGGCTTTTAGTTTGTCATTAGGCCGCTAGGGTGCGTAAACATTGTGGATACATATACATCTAATTAATGTTAAATGTAAATTCATTAGTTATCCATTGGCGTTTATGGCCATGAAGACAGGTATCCAGTAAATTGATGTAAATGATATAGTCTATATATTTTTAGTTAATTTATTGTTACTAGTACTAAAAAAATTAATGTAGATATTATTTGGGGGATATTAATAGGCCTATAGGTCCTCGGTATGGGAATGAATGCTTTGATATTATTGCACAGTTCTACTCTACACTACAACATTAAAAGTAAAGAAGAGAAATTTTTCAAAACATTATCTATAACAATAATATGCTATTAAAACATATAGGCCCTATTACAGATTTATACAGTTAATAAAAACTACCTCTACGTCTGAAAAACATATAGTAAAAAAATATATTAAAAAAAAAATTTCTAAAAGTTTAAAGAAATTAAAATTACATAAAAACTATTTTAAAAAGAAATGAAAAAAACAGAAAAACTATTATAGTCGCTAAACAGTAGTCTACTGTGTAAGGATATGGCAACGGAATAAGATCTATTTACTGACAAAAAAAGTAGACAAATATCAAGTTAGTTTTGAAAATTAACAATTTAGGCCTACTTACAATAGCCTATAACAATGCCACGAGCGTTGGTTAGGTCTAACTTATATTAAAATTACGCTCAAAGCAAACAAAATATATTATGCAAGAAATAAATTTGTGTATGAAAAAATGTTTCTAAAAACGTGTGTGATAAGGTGAAACGAAAAAGAATAAGGATTAAATAGCGTAAACGTGGTTATTATAGACTATAGTATAAGCGTAGCCTATACAAAGTTATACGTAGACTACACAAAATAAATTGAAACTGACGTCTCTTATTGAAATTTTTTTAAAACGTATGTTAATTATTAGCCTACATATTTAGAGATTACAAAATTAATAAATAGGTCTACTCTATCCATATGCTATTGTCATATTTTATAAAAAATGTCAATGTAGGTCTATTAGAAAGTAAGGTGTAGCCTACTGAAAAATTTAAACTTAAAATTTTTACCAAATTAGATTATTTAACATAAGTTCTAAGTCTAGATGAATAGTTTTAAGGACTGCAGTTGAAATGTTCATTCAGCTAACCATCTTTTTTTATAACGTCGACGTATAAAAACATACATTTATATGTCAGCTCTCTGAGATGGTTCAATTTTCTTATTGAGAAAGTGAAACAAGTTAAAATTTTAAGAAAGTAGGCTAATTAAAACTAAAAATGTTAATAAACCTTTTAAAAAGTTAAAATAACAGTTCTTCGATAATATTATTAAATAACAGGTGTCATAGGATAGTTTAATGTAATAGAGTATAATTGATTATGTAAAAAAAAACATTATTTTTATTAGATATGGCTGACATCGACTGATCTCTTTCCATTCATGTACTTACGTCATCCTTGGCCACGTTTTCTCACCTCCTGCTACGTCTCCCCATCTATTTCAGAGCTTAAAAATGGTAACTTAGGCTATAACCTATTTACCATAACTTAGTATTTATTAGATATCTTGTTCTACTTTGTTATTGCCATCAAAGGTAGTTTTGAATCTCCTTTTAATTGAATCCTTTCCACTCTCCCACTTTATATATTACAATAAAATAAAATAATAATTCATATCTGTATGAATGTTACAACCAGTCTTCGTGTTATGGAACCAATAATAGTGTGACAAAGTTAAACTTCAGAAGAAAATGTAGGCCTGTTAGTTATATTAAAAGTAAGCCCCTACACAATTTTACCTAATGTTTACTTAATACGTTCTTTTATAAAATTCATACAGTATGTCTAGACTTAGCCCAGTATCATTATCTTTATATGTTGTAAAAACCAATAGACCTATTTGAATTTAAATCAATATTATTTGAAAATTATTTAATTTTTTAATTTAATTAAAGGATGGAAAATCAGTAACCCTAAACATTTTAGAAGATTTAGCCTAGAAGTTTAAAAAAACACAAAATATTTTAAAAAACAGCAACTACTTAGTTTATAGGTGGCTAAACATTTAATTAATTACACAACAAAATTAAAAATAAACTAAAATTTAAAGAGAAAATTATCCTACATAACCTATTATTGTTATAACATATGGAACTATTTTTAAACATCAGACATGAAACGTAACTAAAAATATAAATATTTTATGTAACTTAGGTCTACTTAGTTTTTACCCCACAATTTCTTATAATTTTGGAATTTCCTGTTCCTCACTTCTTAAAAACTTACTTTTTATTCCAAAGCTGTTAGTAACTTAGTTTTTAGCTTACATTTCAACGTATATTAAAATAAATATCAGACACTATTTGTACAATCACTATAATCAGATATTCTAAATCAGATATGACACCCTAGATCAGACATTTTTCAAAGATACTTAATTTGGTTCTAACACCTATTTGTTAAATTTTTAATATTAAAATTGTTTTAACTTCCAACAAATAAACGCTGTTTTAAAAACATAACCTATAAAAATAACCTACAATAACAATTTAAAAAAGTAAAATATGCTCGTGTGTTTAAATAAGTAAATTATCTATTAAATAATATGTTTTTAAATAACAATATATTGAAGGCCTATAAAACAAACCTAACGACCGTTTCCATATAATTTATTTCCCATTACGGACAGTAGCAACCCGTTGCTGTGTAGAGCAGTAATTTATCACAGTTTTTATAGTTACTTGAATTAATTATATCATGTGTATAACTGCCACACATGCACCAGTAAATGATTCCTGAGATAACAAGCTGATGAGTGGTAATTATACTGCATTTGTCCACAGGCGATTGTTTCACAACGAACCTGTTTACAGAACAAAACACATTCAGTTAGTCAGACAATTAATATTTGAAATGTTCTATTTTGTTTTAAGTTAAAAGAAAAAATTTAAGTGAAAGAAAACACGGGAAATGATTCTCTGCATGAATATTAGTCAATTTATAAAGCATGTAATAGGCCTACATTAAATTAATAATAATAATTGAATCTGCAATCAAAAGCTATAAACAAAATACTTGGATTGAAAATAATAATAATATTTAAGTTTTTTAAATTTGTGAAAACTTACTGAGACAGAACGTTTTTGGTCGCTATGAGGCGTTCTTCTTCAGTGTCTCATGTGTTAAAGTGACTAATTAAGATTCACCGAACGTAATGCACTACAAAATTCAAGAATAATACTATGTTATATAGGGTATAGGTCTAACTATAAAAATTTCAGGCAATGGAGGAAAAAACAAGTAGATTTTCGTACAATGCATGCGTCCTCGCTTCTTATGTTTTAAAACATTTCAGCAATAAAAACTTTATTTATGACTTGTGAGTCACCAATAAATTAATACCATATGAACAACTAATTTGCTGAAGAAAGAGATCAATAAAAAATTATATGCAATATTATTGAGTAGGCCTATTAGATTGAAAAATATTATAACTTTCACTGAAATATTTTTTCTTTAAATTTTACTGTATTTTAATGAATATGGCAACACAATTAGGGCCAATGGGAATAATGGAACTGTTCTCTCACAATGATATATTCCCGGTTCTCACATCTGTAGCCTAATATGTTTCTGCGACAGACGTATGTTAACGATATTTTTATTTTTATTAAATTCTCGTCGCTTTCACTTTATAGCAGCTAATAGAATTTTGTATGAAAATCCTTTTTATATTTATACTTTAAAAGTCAGTGATAGAAGTAGGCTGTGCTTTAAAAGTCAGTGATAGAAGTAGGCTGTGTCTTTAAAAGTCAGTGATAGAAGTAGGCTGTGTCTTTAAAAGTCAGTGATAGAAGTAGGCTGTGTCTTTAAAAGTCAGTGATAGAAGTAGGCTGTGTCTTTAAAAGTCAGTGATAGAAGTAGGCTATGTCTTTAAAAGTCAGTGATAGAAGTAGGCTGTGTCTTTAAAAGTCAGTGATAGAAGTAGGCTGTGTCTTTAAAAGTCAGTGATAGAAGTAGGCTGTGTCTTTAAAAGTCAGTGATAGAAGTAGGCTGTCTTTAAAAGTCAGTGATAGAAGTAGGCTATGTCTTTAAAAGTCAGTGATAGAAGTAGGCTGTGTCTTTAAAAGTCAGTGATAGAAGTAGGCTGTGTCTTTAAAAGTCAGTGATAGAAGTAGGCTGTGTCTTTAAAAGTCAGTGATAGAAGTAGGATGTGTCTTTAAAAGTCAGTGATAGAAGCAGGCTGTGTCTTTAAAAGTCAGTGATAGAAGTAGGCTATGTCTTTAAAAGTCAGTGATAGAAGTAGGCTGTGTCTTTAAAAGTCAGTGATAGAAGTAGGCTGTGTCTTTAAAAGTCAGTGATAGAAGTAGGCTGTGTCTTTAAAAGTCAGTGATAGAAGTAGGCTGTGTCTTTAAAAGATAGTCAACCAAAGTAAAGAATGAATGACGTGTGCTTGTAACTAAATAACATTAGGAGAGAGTAATTAGCTTTGTAGGACTAAAAGTAACAGGCATTGCGTCGGTCAGAAAACCCACTTTGTACGGAATAGCTAGTAGATCTGTAATGTAGTAAGTGTAGATGCGCGGATATGCTTTTGAAAGCTCTGAGTAATTACAGAGTAAAGAGAAAAGCAAGCCTTACAGTACAAAACATTAGACAGTGCCAATAGGCCTACATGTAAAGATAAATTTTACGAATGTGATGTAGAACAGTAGTCTATAGGCCTACGACTGCCATTTAATTGAAAAAAGACTTAGGCCTAAAATGCAAAAATTCGATTAAAGGGTTAATAATCTTTGCAAATATTGAGCAATGACAAAGGGGACCAGGTTTGCAACCCACGAGTCCATTAGTTAATTATCTTTATTTTACACGGTTCTACCAGACCCATTAGGGCTAGACTCGGTTATTTCCATAACCTTAAAATTATTTGTATTTACTCACAGTTGCATAACAACGGTAGTTTTTTTTTACCAAGTCTAGTAGGCCACAATTTGTCTGTCACCTGATCAGGTGCCAATTAAGTGGCAACCAACAGTTTTGGTGAGCTCAATACGCCTACAAAAACTTTTTAGTTTCAATTATGCCAAAGATAACAAAATCTTACGTACGTTATCTTAAGATAACTTACATACGTGTTTATCTTCAACCCAGCTAATTACAATATCTTTAGGCTAAAACCTGTGACTTCGTATGATAAAGGTTTAAACATCTACCCAGTAGTTACAGCGTATCTTCATTTGGTATAAATCTAAAGTTGCATATGTCTAGCAATGGTTTAATAATGAATTATGTATTTTTCAATGAATATACAAACTACCTACAACTAATGTAGGCCTAATGTTTGCCTAACATTATCAGAAACCTTGTGCATTCGACCGTATGACCAGAATGCCCACTAAAGTTACAGCTGGTCAACAACCCGAATCTATTAAATGTTTATTTTTAGAGACGTAAGAGACAATAGTTCTGCCAAAATATTTTTAAAAATGTCTTGCTTTAGACATTTAATGTCAGGCGGTTGAACGTACAAACGCCTTTCTATGTGGAACTGATATATTTTAGTGTTTTAGAATGTAACGCTATTGTTGCAAATCAGTTCATTGAACGATTTTAAATGCGAACTTTAATTAATTAGTGGGTTAGATTTACTCTCTAAGTTTGTTTAGGGACATGAAAATATTCTGGGATATTCAAGTGATATGCAAACATGGGAGATTTGTCTTGAAAGATTTTACATTTTGTGTTACATTGGTTATTTATAGGCTGGAAGTTTATTTTCTAATAATTTCAATACAGTTTTACAAACATTTAATATAAGGATATAATGAGTTACTGATAATACTCGAATTTAAACAGTATTGTCTTCATATTTTGAATTTTTTTATTCATAATTTTAAAAACTTTAACTATAAAATTACTAAAGCCTAAATCTTTAAATGCTATTTTTATTTTGGAATTCACAAAACTATTTTAATTACTTTGTGAACGATTTTATTTTGCTTTCTGCTAGAAAAGTTATAAAACATCAAAATATGAAAATTACAATATTCTCCGCTGGTTTTTTAAATTTTAATGCAAATAAATTACTTCATTTACTGTTCTGTCCTCACCCGAGCGCCGAGTTCGGTGTATTCTCAAGCGCGGGCCATTTCCAGGTCAGTATTCGTTGTCTCGTGGAACTGTGGCACATAGCCTTATATATCACTGTGGAAGATTCCATAAGATTGAATTAGCTGAATTAATTAGCGGTATAAATTAGAGGAAACTCCCATTGTAGAAAAATATTTTATTCTAAATTAATTAAAAAATCGTTATCTAGAATTGTGGTAGATATAGAGATGAAACGATTTGGTTTTAAAATACCTTCTATTATCTCATACTCTTCTGATATAGGCCTATACCTTGTAAAATTTTCAGTCGTTAATAAAATACGTTTTTATTCAAATACAAAATCAAATACATTTCTTTCAACCTATATTAGATGACAATTGACGTTAATAAAGTTTTTTCAAATATTTATTCAATAATTAAATTAAATTTAGGGAACTATTGTGATTTAAATTTTGAATCTTCGTGTTCAAAGTCTAGAGTGCTTTGGCACGACGCCAATGATCCAATAAAAAAAAATTAATTTCTCAAAGACGCATATGAATTTTTCCCCTCATATAGTTGTCAGTGAAACCTCTATTGTACAACCTTAGCCATGGTTACCACAAAATATCATAAATAGTGCAGTAAGGTAAAAAATGAATGAAACGAATAAAATAAACAAACTGGAAATAAGTCAACAATGATACATTTGTTTTTCTAGACCTCAGTAGGAATTTACTTGTTTTAAAAAAAATTATAGTAGGCCTACTTGATTTAGGAATCAGAATAGGCTATCCCATTAACGACCGAAAATTGGTACGTCATGTCTTCAAGTAGTCAAATTCAAAGTAATGAAATTAATAAGCTGTAAATAGTGAAAGAAAGTACGTTTTAACAATTAATACTGTGATATATGCCTCATAACATGAAATAGATTCATAAAAAACGAGAAAGCCTTTTTAAAGACCAAATGTTATTTAAAAAATCTAGTTCTATGAACTTATTATAGGCCAAGCCTGCATAGTAATGTAACGTTAATATAATATGACTTATAGTTCTACTAACAGACACTGCCTTCTAAAGACAATAAATAAGTCATAAAACTGCATTTATAGCACAGGTTCTTTGAGTCCTGCCTGTACTTTAAAATAAATATTTCAAATAGATTAATCAAGTGCGGGATTCAGTGTGCGGTTCAGTTTTGTCGCAGTAGAATGACATAATTACAAAAATGTGGAAGGGGACCACCCAAAGCGTTTTCCGATTTCAAACAAAACCTTTTTGTAAAACTAGAAGAAACTGCAAGAAAGGAAAACTGTATTTCTGAAATCATGGAGATAAATCTAGTTATTGGCTGTTCACTTTAATTTTAATTACATAACTCATTGGATAAAACAAAACCTATTTCTAACGGAAACAATGGATAATTTTATTAATTTAATTTTCTGTTTCTACGTTTTCTTATTTATATTATTCTAAAGCGTCTTCTTCTTTCTTTCTTCTTTTTGTCTTTTCTACGTCCTACAACGGCCAAATTAGTTAATAATAAATTCAATTGTAAAACAAAAAAATTATATTTTCCAATTAGCTTTGTTTTTATTTAAGATAAAAAAAATTCATTGGGTATCCAATTCTAGTCTTCAAGTCAAAAGTGTTTCTTAAAGATTCCATTATCCCGAAATGAGCTTAAAAGGCTTATAGGAGGCTAATTGGTTTTTGTAACAAGTTCAGGGGTTGGTTCCCCTGAGAGGTTTATTCCTTGAGTTACAGGTCTCGAACCAGCGTTCGGAGTCAAAGGATAAACCATTACTTTCTTGCGGACAAGGGGTGGTCATCGAGGTGAGGTGAGTGGAGGAGTTAGCAGGAGGTCGTCGAGGATAAGGTAGGGTGAGGTAAGGTCCGTTAGTGTCCGCCTCTTATAATGCAACGGGTTACTTTCCTAACTTCAGAAGTGTATGCTACTTTTTTTCTCGTTATCATATTAATTTAAACCCTAAGTATAAATTGTAATAACTAAAGTCCAGAGCAAGCTTATCCTCTTTTTATACCCTTTCCTCCTCAGATAGTCCTACGCAATTTCTTCCCCGCAGGTATAAGGGTGTCTTCCACCTACTGTCCTCCCTGATATAGGCTACTTACATCATTTTTCATCATGTTTTCAAGCCCGCCTACAAAGAATGGCGCTAGATAATTACCCGGACTTCCTGAATGGGCTCTTATGCCTAGACATCTCAGGTAGAAGTCGATGAACCGATAACACAGATTGATAAAACGTCAAATTAAAAATGCAATTAATTCTTTTAACTTTTCTTAAATAATTGGTGTTCTCTGTTGGAGATAATTACAGTCAATAACTGGAATACTTGTAGAAGTATGATTAAAGTAGTTACTGCACAGGACCTGAAAATGATTAAAAAAAGGAATTTTCACATAGTAATAGAAAGGTTTTATGGCATTTAGATTTTCGTGCTAGTGTATTGTATCTAACTTTGACATGAGAATATCTTATATGCTCTGTGTAATGGATTGAAATTGTAGACAAACTGGTAACGAAATATGGCAACATTTTAGAAAAGCAACAAATATCAAATAAAATTCACTGTTTTCCACTGGTTTTTCAATTGTGGTATATATGATTAGGTATGTTTGTGCATAACCATGTCGGTTGATAAATCAAGATTTGGCTTTAAAAACATAAGTAAACTTAAAACATAAATTCGATATCCTCTATTTAGCCACTTTGTCAAACCTGAAAGTAAAATGGGTAAATAAGCAACAGATTTAAACTACTTATTACACTTTTGCTATTACTTGCAACCAGACAGATTGTTAACTAAAAGTTGTTAAATTGTTTCTTACACTTGGAGGAAACGTTTTCGTCTTATGACTTCCTCAGCCTCCTAGTCGTAAGACGAAAACATTTCCTCCAAGTGCAAGTTAACAATTTAACAACTTTTAGTTATCAAAGAGTCTGGTCGCAAGTAATAGCAAAAATGTAATAAGTAATTAACAGCCAGATATCATGAAGAGCAACAAGATTTCGAGATTTAAACTAAATAACAAAATCACAACAAACATATTAAGAGTTAAATACACCTGGTAACTGCGAATAAGATTATTAAAGAATCTATTTCTTATAATTAGTCTAAATATGATAAAACAAAATCTCATATTATATCGAATATCACATCGAATATCGAAGAATCAAGCTTTCAGCATAGAAAAATGTCAAGTTTTCAACCTAATAGCTTAGGCTATAATGGATTGCCTATCCCTAGATTAGATCGATATTTCAATCTCTTTAAGCCATTACTTTATGAAGCACAAGTTCATTATTAAAAAAGTCCCAACCCTGAAACGTTGAACACGGAATAGGTAAACAGGAATGGAATAAAATTTTGTTCTTCTACTTTGTATTGCATCGAGAAGCGTTAAACGTTAAAAATACGTAACGCAATGAAAAACCAATTGAATTCACTTTCTTTCTTGTTCTGGTACAAACCTTTCACTGTAAAGTCTATTTGTTTTTCTCTTTGTCTTGATGAAATGTAAATAATTTGTCATAAACAATAAAGTAAGACATCGGCTTAATATTTATCAACTATGAAAGCTGATAGCCTAATAGCAAAAGTAGAGCAAAACTAAACTATATTGTTATATTATACTCATGTTACGATTAGGCCAAAAAGGTTATTTAGATGGCGCTTTTAGGAAAACAACTGAACGTGGCTTTGCGTTTCGTCTGGATACCGATGTCTTTGTAATATTGATATCTATTACTAGATAATATGTTCGACAAGGAAAAGAAAACTATTGACGACTCTCTGAGAAGCTAAATATGTTATACATGGCAATACTATCAATCTTGGTTGTTCCTGAAAGGGTTTATTAGCCTTAAGAGCCTCTTCGAACTTGAGTGGTAAATACCTTTTTTATTTTAATTATACTAACGTGTTTAATTAATCAACTTACCTTTATTCAAGTATACAAAAGGCAAAAATATATTTTAATTTAAAAAAATTCGGAATAACACTAAGTATAATACTACTATTATGGCAAATAGAGTGATTCGAGTATCTTTAAGTCTACATTCCTTTCCGGATGTATTTACTTTACTAAACACTCTGTTAAGTAATGTAGGGAGGGGAAAGGAACAAGAATTCCACATATTAGAATCTGTTGAGCATTCAGGGTCACGTAATTTACCCGCTGCAAAATTGCATTTTTTTGTATCCAAGTTTTATTCTTACGATGCAAACGATCAATAAAATTACGCTTTGATTATAGAAGAGGCATTTTGTAACAAGTTTTAAAACCTGGTTATGGATACTTAAAAGAATTATTTTTTTATCACATTTTATGGTTGAAACGTGATGAAACACAAGTCATCTTCTGATAAACATTAACGACGACTTCTGGGCTTCTGTTTTCTCCCGCCCACAAGTACTTTCTGGAGCGTTATCAAGTGTCAATTTCCTACGTCTGTTTTTCTTTCTGCGTCACCAAGTCAATCGCCACTTGAAAACAGTCGGCTATTGTGTGTATACAAACCATAACGGAAGGGTGTAATGAGTTGGGGACATTAATTGCAGCCGCCATTTTGTCCCATGTGTTTAATATCCACCCCCAGCGCCTGCTGTTGATAATTAGGAATTACGCCCCAAACTCAATTACTGGAAGGGGCTCTTGGAAATGCCAAAGCTTGAAATTAATAGCTTCCAGAGAGGGTGGTTTTTGGAAATCTCGGTCTGGTTGGTTTTGTGGATTAATTGGTTCTAGAAGATGAAAATTATGGTACATATTTTCAAATGAAAATTAATTATTTTCCTATCATATTGTACATTTTTCAGTTTTAATTTTAGGTTAAAAAGTGGATTTAATTTCACAAAATAACTCACGTTATTATTTTACATTTTGTTTTAAAATTTATAAAAGATTTTTAAGGATAGATTAACCTGTTCTAACACCTTTATTTCTCATCACTATCTATAGTAACCAAATTTCTAGTTTCTTGTAGATAGAATATATAAAACTGTCAGAACTGCTCTCGATACTTCTTAATTTTGTTTTTTGTTGATTGTTTTCTGTGTTTAAGGAGAAATACAAACGAAATTATTCAGCAAGGGATGTGACGTGGGCATGTTAAATTAAGCAAGTAATGAGAGATGGGGAGTTCCTAGGTACTGTTAGATAAGGAAAACCTAGTGGGAAGGGTTGCATCCCTGAGGTAGACCTGTCTTACAAACCTGTTACGGGCTACAGTACTCTCGCAGGAATGGATAATCATGACACTAGCCGGTTCCATAATATGTCGATTTCTTCAGAGGTCATAGAGTCGCCTATCTGCTGCCATTACTATTTAAACGATGCAGGGAGTGAACCTGTAGAGTATTCGCTTGTTATGACCTTAAATTTCTTTATAAATTAGATCCACATGTTTTATAGCAAATACAGCAGAACACAGTTTTCCTAAGAAATTTTAATTTTCTTAGATAAGTCCCTGTAGTTAATTGGTTGTGAATTTCAATACCCAGAACTTGTATCAGGTGTTCAATATATAGGCCTACCTGTAAAGGTGAAATAAATACAGTATTAGTAAATATTCTAATAAATTTAGTAATTTTTTATTTAATATTTTTACCTCTAATTGACGAAAGAGTAACTGAATAAAATAAATAATGATTTATAGAAACTTCAGCGGGAAATACATTTCGGTGTAAGTTATTTGAATAAATATATCTGCCAAAACATTTATTAATAGACTAATTGTTATATTCATTGTACTAGAAATTATGCTTTCTTAACAATGAAGTAAATAAATAATACAAGTGATGAATTTAATAAATTAAATTAGGTGTATTATTCCCTTATTTTATTTTACCAACAATTTTGTAAATAACGGTTACATTAGAGACAGGAAAGCAATAATGATAACATGATAGTCTAACTATATTTTTTAAATTTTTTTTTAAAACAAAAATATAAATTTACTGTGCCTGTGTGTGTATGTGTGTGTGTGTGTGTGTGTGTGTGTGTGTGTGTGTGTGTGTGTGTGTGTGTGTGTGTGTGTGTGTGTGTGTGTGTGTGTGTGTGTGTATGTGTGTGTGTGTGTGTGTGTGTGTGTGTGTGTGTGTGTGTGTGTGTGTGTGTGTGTGTGTGTGTGTGTGTGTGTGTGTGTGTGTATGTGTGTGTATGTGTGTGTGTGTATGTGTGTGTGTGTGTGTGTGTGTGTGTGTGTGTGTGTGTGTGTGTGTGTGTGTGTGTGTGTGTGTGTGTGTGTGTGTATGTGTGTGTGTGTGTGTGTGTGTGTGTGTGTGTGTGTGTGTGTGTGTGTGTGTGTGTGTGTGTGTGTGTGTGTGTGTGTGTGTGTGTGTATGTGTGTGTGTGTGTATGTGAGTGCGTGTGGGGGTGTGTGTGTGTGTGTCTGTTGTTTTAAACATTATAAGTTGTAGGAAAAGTAAAATTTTATTTAAGCCTACATAGGCTACTTAGATATTAGATCACAAACACAATATACCAAATTAAAATAGACCATTTTTGTTATTCGAACTCTCAATTTTTTTATTATTTTTCTAGAGTACTTTTTGTGTTTTAATTGATAAAATTGCTAGAACTATATCTTGATGCTCAATTTTATTTTAAGGAATAGAAAGTAATATAGAAGTGCACTATAAATTATCAATGGAGATGGCCTGTTTAAAAGATATCTGTTTATATATACATGACTGATCAAGTTTTTTTTTATATTGAACATTTAACTGACAGAATTCACTTAATGATAAATTTATTTTCTTATGCGTTAATATAATTGAAATTTATTTTTCAGTTTTCAAAAGAAAGTTATAGACAAATCGATAATTTTAATTTATAATTATTTTAAAACATTTTTAACCATAAAAAATATTTTTACCCAATACGAACATGTCTTTTATTTTATCACATTTAGCTCTAAATCCCTAAATGACATAGATTCTCAAGGTCACTCAACTATCATTATTACAAATAGGCCTATAAGTAAATGATTCATTCAGGCCAAGCTGGCCATTCACTAGCCTCGTCTCTCCCCGGCCATATTTACCTGGGTTAGCCTATATAAAAATGCAGTTTTTATATTTCCCGCACAGGATTTGATATTTTATTCGAAACAGAGACGGGTATATCTGGATGGTTATTACCCGACATAAAAAATCGCCAATGTGTTTGATCCGTTTTATTACACCCCTAAACGAATAATGGGATACGTTGCCAAACGCACAGATGAAATCGAGAGATATTGGACTGAAATGAAATAACCTTGCTGCGCTCAACCGCTGGGCCTAGGTTATCTACAACTGGATTGGATATTTAAGGGTACACATTTTAAATAATTTTTTTTTTTAAATATAACTAAGCTATATGAAACATGAATTATTCAAAGTTCTATACTACTGCTTTGTTAATTTAAATGAAATTGAATTTTAGATTGTAATTTATTCTAACTAAAATTATAAAGTTTAGCTTTCAACATTTATTTGTTTTATCTCTTGTTAGATAAATCTTTCAAAAAAGTAGAATCATCAATTCCATGACTGAAATATAAGCCTAAGGTAAGAAAATTTGACACTTGACTACTAAAGTAAGACTCATAGAGTAGAAAGCAGCACTAATAAAAAATGAATTTTTATTAATAACAAGTAAGCACTATGTATAAAAATTAAGGCTGAAAATTTCAGTAAAATATTCGGAAACCGAGACAACCCTCAATCCTAGAATATTGTAGAGGGTTCTGTGCATTTGTTAAGTGAAACAAAATGCAGCCTTAATAATAGAAATGAGTTTAATAACAAAAATAACAAAAAATGTACAACTCCTGAAAATGGATTTTGTTTTCCATATGAAAGCCATGAAGTGAGAGTCAATCAATTTATATTAACTAACTACACTTGTAAATTTATCAGTGATTGTTTATTACAAATTATTTTTGGTAACATTCTCTGTTAATTTACTTGTGTTTCAATGTAAACTTTTTACTTTTAAAAAAATTATAAACTCTATAAAAAAATGATTTAAATTTATTTTTATAATATTAGAACTCTAATGAATAATTAAATACATTTTATAAGAATGAATTATAGATAAAAGCTAAACCTCAATATCTGTATTTTAATAGGCTACATTGCTACTCAACATTTCAATAAGGCTATAGGCTATAGGCATCCTAATTAACCAAACTATAAATAGGCCTCTCAGCATTATGAAAATCAAAAGTATTACAAATTAAAAAAAAAAACAAATAGTTGTAGGCCTAATCTCACAATAATATATAAAATAAAACAAAACGATATTTTCCGGACTTATGTTTTTGTTGTTTAAACTGTAAAATTATTTAATTGTTACTATAGTCTATTTAATAAATATAATATAATTTTATATGTTATTTAATCTTAAGTTTTCATAAGATTGAAAAACATAATAGGTAAATTTGTGTGGAAAATTTGTTTTTCTAAAAACGGCAAAAGTAAAACCTCTCCTTGCGAAACATTACACAGTACTTAAAGTTCATATCATTTTGTTTTTTTTATTTTACTATTAAAAAGTAATTTTTGAAAACTTCATTGATTTGTTTTATACTTTTTTAAAATACTTCTCTAGCATTACGACTAACACTGCAATTGCATTGGCAAATCTCATTACTTTATGTATTTTATGTTTATTCCTCTAATCCCAGCTGATTCTATCATGGTTCTATTAATAAGCTAACTTCTAAATACCTTTGATTTTTCTGGGGATAATTTATAACTTTAATAGATATTTGGTCCTTCGTTTAGCCAATAACAATGGTCAATTAAAAAAAAAATTATCGGACTAGGCTATAACCTTGTTGGTAGAGTACAAGATAACCTTAATAATTGTTCCATAACGTAGCTACATAGTCCAAGTTCATTTAAAATATATTCCTATGGCTAACATGACTTTACAATATTCCAGCCACGTCAGTGCCAGAAGTTTAAGATTCTGTTCTGTGTTCCTTTAAATTGTATCTAGATTCTAGGTTAGAAATTCTTAAAATTCAGCAATGCATATTGAGGTCTGGTATTTTAAAGAAATCATGGCATATTAGTTAATTTTATAAAAACTATTTTCATTTTTATTTTTAAAGTCTTTAAGTAGATTTTATACTTGATATAGCACATTGTTGTTTGTTATTCTTGGATAGAGATTCTATATCTCTGTTAAATCGTTGTGGAAACGTGTCTAAAATAATAATTTTACGATCCGGAAGAACGTGGCTAAATCATCAATAGCTGGAGGGGGTGTGAAGTCTAAGAAAGTTATAATAAAACTCCAAGTGGCATCACTGCAGGGGATGAAAAAAGGGTGGATTTCGACGCCTCCTAGACGACAATCATCGTTTTCACACCGAGTTACTACCCCCTCGATATTTATGACGCCCAACGTGGAGCCGTACGTGACAGGGGATGTTTTTCTAAGGGCGCATCGCGCTTCCCCCTTAGGCTTATCGGGTATTTTATGGGAGCGTGTGTTTGGGGGGGGGGAGTTACATGCAGGTCGTGCCCTAACTCTGACCGCACTTTTTGGTCGTAATTCTATTTTTGACAGGAAGTAGAAGTATCTTATTTACAACATCTTCTGGATGTCTTGTACGGGGGAAAACCTTTCTTGTTTTATGTTTCTAAAGTCTATTTATTAAGATATAATCGTGATACTAGTAGAAGAATTATTTTGAAAATAAATCAAATGCCAAATTTTTGCAACAAATTTAATTAAATTTTAACATATTCTTTTGGTTATAACCTATCTTAATATATTTTTATAATGTTTATTTGTTTCCGGTTCATCTTTATTTATTAAATACTAACATTTTTAATAAATTAATCTGATTTGGTGATCTCTTCTTCATAGATATTCTTCCATTTAAATCGATCAGCACCAAAGTACCTTATACAGTAAAGGTACTTATACAGCGTATAAGTAAGTAACTTATAAGCGAGTAAAGTATTACTTGAATCATAGAAGTAGTAGAGAAATTAGATAAATGTGGAGGATTTAGAAGCTTATTTTGATAGAAACTTACCTTATAACTTTCTAAATAGGTAACCTAGATCAGAACTATAGCCTATGGGTTTATATAGTATTCGATAGCCTACTAATAGGCCTATATTATTAATGGCTATGATATAAGAGCAATAACATTCACAAAGATAAAATAGATTATAGTAGACATACATATAGTTTATAAATCAATTATACATTAAATTATAAGTAGTAGGCTACACAATTACTGAAAGAATGTAATAAAAAAATTGAATGTAGCTTAAATTCACATTAAAATCTCTGGGCTACGTCGATTAGATAAGTTCCACCATGCGGTAAACGGGATTAGATTCCGGAACGTTATAGCCTAAATATTTTATAGTTTCCCCTATTTTAACACTGTATACTAATAATAATACATAAGCTAGGCAAAATGGCGACAAGTACAGAACTCACATGTTGGTTAAAATGAGCTTTTCTTAAAATTGCAGCTTAAATAGAAAAATGTTTTAAATAAAAAACTATTTTGATTTAATAAGAAATGGAATGTATCTTGAGATTTTCTTTATATTCAAATCGTAAGTAGCTATATTTATCGTTATCTTTGTTGGACAATTTTGGTAATAATTACATTTGAGAATTTCGTAGGTGATATATTTGCAGTTCGTGAAAAATATTGAAATAATTAGACCTTAAGTATTTAATAAACCATTTTAAACATTTTCTTTAAGGGATTTCTTTCTTTCTAGTAAAGATTATACAAAGAATATTTTCTATATTAATTATTTTTTTAAAGAAATTAGTTTCTCTACATAAAAGTAAATCCATACGCAGCGGAAACGAAATAGATGTAGTTGGATTGAAAATAGTTGTACATGAATAGTTTAAATTTAATCTGTTTTTAACTTTTAGCCAAAGCATACCATAAAGCGGCTAAGATATCCTTTAGATCATACGCATATTATTTCTCTCATTGTAACTCCTCATAAGTTAAGGCTGCGGACATACAGAAGGCAACTGGCGATGCAACGCAATGCAAACTTGAGTTGCTTTTGCAAGCAAATAGAGTTGAATGCACATATTTATAGCGAAGTGATAGCAACGCTACTAGCGAGTGACACTGAAACTAGAGTTGCTCCGGTCATGACATGCTGTAAACTCGTTGCTCAGTTTCTCAGTTGACAGCAGTATTTGTTGTATTGTGTAAGCATATGCGTTTTCTCAAAAGTGCTCCCGTATTTAAATAATAATTATTGTTATTTGTATTTTTTATGTTTTTGTTTCTTTGAATTGTCTTTTATTATACTGGTATAGTATGTCAGAAAATCAAAATATTGCTGGTTCTGGTCATGATTTGTGTATCTGATAACTTCAAGACGATATAAATGATTACCAAAAATGTTTTCAAAGTATATAAAATCTATAAAATATGTATAAAATCGGCACTTGAACTATAAAATTTCATTTGTTTAAAAACTAATTATTATTTCATGGTAATGTAATGTTATTTCAAGTTTGGCAGTTATACATAACGAAATACATAAATGAGCAATTAAGCTTAGCTGAGTGTTATTGTTAATCTTTGTCCAGCTGAAATTTATTTCTCCATCTTTCTTAAAATATAGACAAGTACGCCATCTTCCTCTGACGACGACATAACTGACACCTAAACTAGCAATAGTATAGCAACTTTACTAATAGCAACTCACGTTTACGTTGCGTTGCGATCACCAGTTGCGTTGCGATCACCAGTTGCTTTCTGTATGTCCGCAGCCAAAGTGTTAAACTAAACCTCAGATTATTCTCGTTTTATAAAACAATTTTAAGTACCAAACAATGGCTTTCTAAACATACAACGTTTCAATCCTATTTTGCAGAAGAGAAATCTATCTTTATTTCCAAACAGATTAAATTTTTCTATAGGGAATAAAAGAGATCAGCTGTTTTAACCATGTTTTGTTTTAGGAACTTTTCGATTCTAAGTTTCATACAATGGGATTTATCAAAAGTGGCTTTTTTCATACAATATTATTTAAAACACATTCCAAAGACAACATTACGATCCAAACTGTATTATTCTGTTAGAAAAACCTTGAATAAATAAATGGAGAATAATATAATAAATTTGTTTTTATAATAAAGATTGCAATATTGAATAAGTTAAGAGGAGAAAGTTATTAAATACAAAATAACAATGACTCCTTTTATGCCATTAACTTGATTTAGGAGAGACTGGACAGAGGTACTTTTCTTACATATTGAAGAAAGGCAATGTGGTCTGGACTACACTCAGCTACCCATTATTTCCTAGGTTTAACCCTAAATATGCTATGCTTTTAACAGCTGATATAGCATATATAGGTAGACTTTGGCGCTACCGGAAATCGACCCGAAGGCCTTTACGTTACTAGTCAATTGTTCCATCCACTATACCACTCAGCCGCGCTGAAATGTCGAAGTATTATTGAGTAATGTTACATTTTTAGAAAACAATCAAGTTGTAATATGAACTAAATGTAATGAGTTTGTATTTGTTATTATTATATTAATTATAATATTAACTAGCTTAAGGTAGGTCATTTAAAAAAAAAAATAGTATTATGATCTCATGATCTCTGATTTATAGGTTTATAACTAAAAATATTATAACACAAAATAAAAATTATAGTCTAATAATAATATTGTGAAAATAAAACTAAAGCTAAAATTATTATTCGGAAACGGCTTGCCTTAGGCTATATTAATAGCCTGCATGGTATGCACAATCTTTTTAACAATACAGACTATATAAATATTAAAGGTTTTATAGACTTAAAAATAAGTGTAAGAACTAAATTTAGTGGTTTATATATATTAAATGAAAACAAAATAGAGGTGACTAGAAATAAATCACTTCTACTTGATATTTCATTGTATAATACAAAAGCCTATAATCTATAAAAAATTAATAAATTCCTTTATGACTATCCTATTTAGATATTTACTCAACGATACTATTAAAAAAGCTGTGACTAAAGTTTGTTAATTTATATTTTAATTTTCCGAATAAAATTGATATAAACCCCCAGCAATGGCACTCTGTTTAAAGTATTGTGTCTATTTTGGCTGACAGAATTATTTATTACCCAATAAAAACCTTTACAAGCAATTTGGGATTTTATTGTCTAATGCTTGAGTGAGTTTATTCATTCCGTTGGTTACATGAATGCAGACGTGTATGTTTGGAAACTTTGTATAGATTAGATTAGTAAATAAATAGTAAACAATCTGATACATTTTGGTAATCGTTATGGCTGAATTTGAACTTTACAAAATTATCTGAACATTATTATACCACAAATGTATTATGAGCATTTATAAGTCTTATCTTCATTGAACTGATGTAGAAAATATTTTGAAAATTTTAGTTTCAGTAAAATATTGCGCTTGAAAGATGTTTTACAGTAAAGAAAACGGCTAATACAAAAATGTTGTACCTGTAAAAGTGTTAAGAAAGCAGAGATATTTTGTTCTAACCAAGTTTTGTATCATATAGGCTAATATTTCATCTAATATTAGATAGGTCTATAGGTTATAGCACGTAATAGAGTAGAATAGAAGTTATCTACAATTTCAATTACATGTCAAAATTGTACCAATCATATATTATTATTTATTATTACAAACAAGTTGTTCTCTATTCTTAGTTTTTTGTTGATATTTTAATATTTTACAGTAGTTTGCTCAAAAGAGAAAAGCGACGAATTACTTAAAAAGTCAGGAATCATTCATTCTCGTATTTGGTCTTCATCTTCCTTCTCTGTTTACAAAAGAGTAAATAAAAGAATACAAAAATCATCCAAACCCTCAAAAGCTCATACTACAATGTGTGGAAACAAAGGCTATTCGTAGTTAAAATGATTTTCATCAGCTTTATTATAAAATAAGAGCCAGAGTAAAACACAAGTTCTTTTATATACAGTGTCCAAAAACAGGTTGTTCTTGAGTTCTTCAACTCAAGTAGGATCAATAGTGTAAAGGCTATTAACCCTATATATTATCAGTGACGAATGAAGGCCTAAATATGCTTCACCCGCTCCCTCGATTATTTAAAATAGACGTAATACCTATATTGTTAAACAATTAAAAATGAAAGGTATTCATTTTATGGACAAATATTTACGGGAAAACAATTTTCCATACACAATTTCAATTGTAAATGGTATCGTCAATTTATTAATACTTTACACATTTATTATGTCATAAAACATTTTATAAAGTAAGCCTAAGTATTCTAAATTACTAAACCTTTTAAAAAAATATTTTTTGCACGTTTTCTTCAGTGGCTACGTAAATAATAAATTGGGCAACATAAACAATTTTCAACTTGACAATTTAAATGTAATAGTTATCTTAACTTTGCCGTTTAGTTTTCAGGTTAAACTAAATGTATTATTAATAAATTGTACGAATTTGGAAATGGGATAGTAAATTCGCACATTTTATTACACTCAGTTTAAAATAACACATTTGTTTATTTTATTCTTGTAGACTCTGTAAAGATTTTTTCTTCCGAAACTACTCCGTCTTACTATTATAAAAACCTTTATCTCCGATTTCTAAGGAGGTAATTTTATTTTGTAGATATTTTTGAGGTAGTAAGTTAGCCTATGAAGGATAGAGCAGGATAATTGATAGAATTATGAAAGAGAAATAAATCTTCCGTTTTGGTTTATAGAGAAGGATTGGTGGAATAATGTTACACCCTAAAAATAAGCAAGAGACACAAAAATGTTCAACATTTCGTATAATAATTAAAGAATAAAAATATGGTACAACTCATAAATATACAATTTTTTTATTTCAAACGCGTTTCAACGACTAATTTGTCGTCATCCTCAGTGAAAATACACAAATGAAATTAACTAAAAAAATTTTTGTTTTTACTTTTGCTAAAACTTTATAGGTTATGTTTAATATATATATATTTTTTAGTTAATTTCATTTGTGTATTTTCACTGAGGATGACGACAAATTAGTCGTTGAAACGCGTTTGAAATAAAAAATTGTATATTTGTGAGTTGTACCATATTTGTATTCTTTAATTATAACTTTCACTCACAAGCCAGCTCGAATATTATTTATTTCGTATAATGATTACTTGTTACTGGCAATAGAGGAGACTAATTTAAGAAGGACTAATTATATGTTTGTAATTAAGTTTGGAAGTTGTAACTTAGGTAAAAACTTTTGTGGTAAAGATGTAAACAAATTTAATGAATTCGATGTGATTTTCAAAGTATTCAAGTTCCCATATTGGTGACGTTTCCTTAATGCTAGAACTTACAAAATATTTTGAGTAATATTAAGGCTTTACCATAAACTCCGTGTGTGTTTAGCTTATCTGGGAGCTCAACTTTTTTTAAAATAACAGAAAATATTTCTATAGTTCAGTAAAATATTTAATTTAATATCTATTTTGTACTAAAGCAAAAAATCTAAGAAAACGTTTCATCTGAAGCGGTTGTTAATACTGTTAACGTTTTTATGGAAAGTTTATACCTTCAAGTGTCTTATCAAGTAAATATTTCAATATAAAATTATATATAAATTATATAAAATAGAATATATATATATATTAAGTACTGACAAAGTTTACATTAACATTCCTATTAGATATTTGAATTTGGCATCTAACTCAATTTCAAAAATAAAATCTTTAGGCAGAAAAACACAAAACAAAAGATAGAATATTATATCATTTTGCACAAGAAAGTATATATACATATATATATATATATATATATATATATATATATATATATATATTGAACACCATAAATATGGGGGAAACGGACCGTAAAACAGCTTTCTATCTAAGCTACTACTTTTGTCTAATTTATTACAGAACAATTACCCATTTATTTTCCCTCCGTAAAGCCTTATTCTGTCCACCCCTAAGTAGCAAAGTCTCCAACTGCCCCTTTTTATCATGTTTTCTCAGTTTTTATTGCAACAAACGTCTCCAACATAAACGTTTTTACGAGCGCACTCTGTCCATCTTAAATTAAATTCATAATTTTTCTCCACGACCAGATTTCTCCAGGACGATATGCAAACCGGAGAACAATGTATCCTGCGGGAATAAAACTTCCGGATCCAGATAATGCTCTCTAACAAGCAACAAAGGGAACATCGTTAAGCCGGCTTTATGTGTCTTGTTTCACGAAATGGCAAAAGTTTGCAAACTGGATTATCTTTAGATAAATGGCAGAGTACAATGGTACCGTCTCTCACAAGAGCCCCTAATAACGGAATGAAATTTTGTATATTTTGTAACACCAACGCCATACAAGGATAATACGTAACGTGATAAAACCTCTATGATATTATAAATAAAATGTTACAGTTTACATAGATAAAAAAGTTATAAGGTAATATAGGCCTTATTCACGTAAAGTTGTAAATAGCAGTTCAAAAGAATTACTAGATACAATTTTCTACTTATTTATACATGCTGTGTATATATTTAAAACAATAGAAAATAAATTATAAAAGTCACATACCATAAACAGTGGTTGAATTTAAATAATCGGAACTAAAATAACTATAAAATACAAGCGATACTTTTTTAGCTCAAAGTTTCTTTGTAAAATAGAATAATAGTAACAGAGTATAGATATAGCCTACGACTATTAAAAGTTCTGAAATCATGTTACACTATCAGAATTTTCTATAGGCCTACATTAACAGATTCTGCATCCGATATTTCAACACATATTTCAAGATTGTTTGTTATTTCATACCGAAGCTAATTTATCAACGAATTCGTCTAATATCTCTTCTCATACAAATCAGTTTTTTGACAGTTCTTATGATGTTTGTAGGAAAGTATTTAAACTGAGACTCTACCTCCATTATCAACCTACTATGATCTCTCAAGGCCAAGTGCACGACTACGTGGTCCGTACTACACCAATATTTATAGATTAGATTTACAGTTATACCAATTTAGAGTATGTATATGCATGATGTATTTGGCCCAATACCATATTTGTCTGTTTTGTAAAGAGCGTGTTTATAAACTAACGTTAGTTTTTTTGCTTACAAAAATGTTAACTACTATCTCTGGCTCACGATACTCACTATTTTCTTGTTTAAACTGTAATTTTAATAATATAGCCTATGTAAAAACTTGTGAAGTAGAATATATGAAAATAATTTTAATCAAGTAGTAATAAGTCAGAGGTACTCTATAAAGACTGACAATTATGAGCTCTATTTGTTTATACTAATATTCTAGAAAGTAGTAGTAAAAAAAACTACACCAACATCCAGATTCAAACTCAAGATCTTTGAGTCATCTCAGTTGTGCATTTACCGACATTAACCAAACGTTAAATAACTTATAAATAGACTTATCCTGATTGCAATTAATTTTAACTAAATTAGTTATGTATTCTGTCTACTTGAAAACCGTTGATTTATTGTGAAACAATTACTATTTAATGCACTTTTAATTAACAATAAAGAAGAAATAATGAGCATCAATTTCCAAATTATTGCAGATTAAAACCACCGTATTGTTTTAATTACATAGGTGTTATAAGTTTACAGCGCTATAAACACGCCTGCCAACATAGTACAACAAAATGTTATGTGTCATAAATTTAACGCTTTCTCAAAGAGTGCATTCCTATTATTGTTAACGTAATAATAGAAAGAGCTGCAGTTTGGAACTTGAAATTGTAACTTTTTAAGGAGAAATTATGACAGCTTTTAAAGAATATATAGGCTTATATATATATATATATATATATATATATATATATATATATAAGCTTTATTAAATATAAATATAAGATAATCTGTTAAAAGTAGGCCTACATAGGTACCAATTTTAATTCACTTGAACAGGGTAAATGTTAAGTAACCTAATAAATTGAAATGTTTAATATACTTCAAAACTACGTTAGATTACGTTAATGCATTAATTATTAGTTAAAATAAGTAGGCCTACATTATTATAATGTGTACTAAATGTCATTCTATACATATGAAAATAGTTCAATCAAAGTTTTGGTTTTTCCACCTGTAACTCAATGCGTGGAGTACGATAAAATTGTTATAAATGACTTAAAATGGGACATATGTAATACAAATATTTCAGTATATTTTTTTCAATGTAGCTGATTAAATGTTGAGGGAACCGAGTACAAACGTTTTTTTAGAAACCTCAAAAATTGGAATATTCAATTATTTTTAAGTAAGGCTGTAGTAGGCCTATATTTCTACAAACAAAAATTTGAGTCTCAAAAGCTAAAAGATTTAATTTTCTCAAACTAAATTCGATTGAATTAATTGGCGTTCATTTTTCAAATATGAAAACTAAATAACAAAAAAGAAAATTCACTAGTCTATTGTAAATGTCTTCTATAAATTTTTTACTCGTTTCAGTATTTCTTCAGAGTATTTGTCCTTAGGGACTTAAGGTCCAGTATTTTGTATTCCACGAAAGAAACGTAGAAGTAGTCAAGCTGCAATAGGGCGGAAGTCGTTTGTCTTAATGCTGAGTCAAGAATAATAATATATCAGATAAGGGAACAGTCCGCCAATAGCACTCAAGTGTTCTAAGGGTAGCAACCCTTCTCTCTGGAGGACAGGTAACCCCCGAGGACTTGAAATGTTAACGTGTAAGGGGACGATGTTCGCAGGATGATAAGGTTACAAAGGGGATTTTATAAGCTCATAGTAACATGAGTATAAGAAGAATAGCGAGAGCGTTATGAATTACAAAAACAGATTATATACTATTTAACATTTAAATTAAAAGAAAATAAATTTATTAATGTAATAAAATTATTATTTATAATAAAATCAAGCATTAAATTATTTTATAAATGTTCAATTAAAATAACTTTAAATTCTATTAATATAAATGTAACAATTGAAAATTATTAGGTCCTATATAAACAATTTGTGTAGACGATTTATAGATAAGTTATTTATGTTTAAAAATCCTATAATAAGGCCATCGCAAAATTCTTGTCCTGATGAGTTAAACCGGACCAGGTCTTTCTAAACAGACGGTAGGCCTAATATTTCAAAATAAAGATGTCAGTTTCAAGGAGTTCCTAGTATTCTTCTGAAACAGTTATAGTTTGTAACAAATAGGCGTATCATGTTGTACCGGTTTTCATGTTCTATTTCGAATAAGTTTCACCAGGTAGGCCCTATAACTCTTTAGATTGGACAAAAAGCATTAACTCTTTTGAATATGTTATTTAATCGGAAATTTACAGGATTACACCTTTAAACCAGAATTAAATTGCATCTTATGGATCATAAGTAATTATAGCAGGCCTATGTATATAATTCTATCGGAAATTTTAATAAGATTTGAATAAATAGCGTGATAAAAAGAATGTGATTAACTTCACAGGGTTAGTGGATAATTTTTAATTAATAAATACCTAGTTTTTAATAATAAATATTTTTGAGAACTCACTTTTCATAATGAAAACCCATAATAAAATAAAATTGTACTGAAGCATTAAGCCGAATCAATTAGGTTTAGTTAGATTCAGGTTATGGATAAAAACAAATTCAATTTCCGCATATGGCAAGGGATGTAATTCATATGTTTAAATATTATATGCATAATGTGAACTCGTAAAAAACTTCTGTTACTTTTTAATAAGTATGGCTTTGCTCATTTCATCTCGATCAATTTGGATTTTCTAAGACCCTTGCTACTTCTTTGAAAATACATTTTACACCAATCGTATGATGAATTGCTTCACATTTAATGTACATTGTTTCAGCACATGTTACAAGTTATTTCTATGGTTTATTTAATACGAAGAAACTATGGAATTGAGGGCTAAAAAACTTGTTTTGCTTTCATCACGTGCATAACCCTTTCTTCAACTCACCTACAAAAACTTAACTATCTCTTTACATTACAAACTTACTAATTTTGGTGTAGTCGCCACAGCTGGATATGAGAAACCATACGATGAAATCATAAGTCTATGGTTTACTTTTGAGTTAAGAAGTCACTTATATTACCACTGGTTAAGAAACAAGAGCCATTAAGGCCTACATTCATCCATTCACATTACTAAAGATTTAATTATCCCCTTCATAGATAAGCCATTGACAGATTCCTAGGTGTTTCTACAGGTATTGCAACTTATGGGTATAATTCTCTCCAACTAATTTAGGCTACTTAATTCTAACTGCTTATAATATCTCACATTTTAAAGATCTTGATATTATTTAAATCTCTGCGGCTACTCCTTTCTCCGAATCATAGAGGAGACGATTCGCAGAGGAGTATTATTTTTGAACTCCCTCGTGAAGTAACGTTCTGAAATAAGCTACGTGATTTTATATCAGAGTTGTGTTTAATTGGGAGAAGATTTTGCTGTGATTTTACTGTTTTAGACAAAAACCGAGGTTAAAAAGTTGTTTAAAAGAACCCACAATGGTTTCTTAACTGATACTTGAAAAAAATATTTCAATTATAATTTTTATCTTATAATAGCTACTACTTTCCAAATACTTGAAACATTTACGTTGTTTTAAAAATATCATCAACATTACCAATAATACAAAATTTAATATAAAAATTGTAATTACCCAATTCCTACAATTTCTTAACACTTAACGATTTTAGAAGAGACTGTATAATAGTACAGTCAATTCACTTCCGGAAGTTGAGCTGTTTATGCTCTTTGTGTTTATAAGTCTGAACATTTACCATTCGTGTAATCTATAAATAGAACCTCTGAGGAACAAGGTTAAGGGTAACAGACGAAAAAGTTTAGTTTGAGGCTTTAAACTGGTCGTAAAAACGGAAAACCGATACTGGTCGGTACACAGCTGTTTTGTTGGTTAAAAAATAATTTAGAGTCATTGTAATTAGGGTTTGAAAGTAACAAAAATTTTATTTTATCAATGCTCTTTTTTATTTTATTCTTAAGAAATACGGTGACATTCATAACTTCATTCAAGAACAGTGTCAAACAACAAGGCCGTCCTTAACGTGTAGGCAAATTTTAATCAGGCCTATATGTAGGCAAATAGGTAGCCTAAAAACATGTGTTGCGAGTTAAATGTAACATTATAAACAATATTCATTTCTATGGCAAATCTTATTTTATCCGGTAAACATTTATACATCAAATCTTCAACTGGACTTTTAGAAGAAAATATACCTCCTAATTACACATAGGTTGTACCCTATATAAATAATAGACTATAAGAATTCATAAAACTATAAGATGCTTATTGTTATTGGGTCTTTGGTATTTAATGGGAAATACTACGTCATTGTCTTACAACCAGTCGTGTATTTTCTCTAATGTAGGCTAATGAAGCAAATCTTTTCATAATATTTTTTATTTAATTTGTTAACAAATTGTTGTCAATTTTACTACCTTTATCACCCTTACTATTGTTCTTGTTGCAATTATCATTAATATTGTGTTGTTGTTATTAAAATTTCATTTAAAAGTTTCAAATAAAGGTAAACCTTTTTGAATTAATTGACTAATTGAAACTTTTAGCTGATTCTTTTTAAAAACTTTATTGCTGTATTGTAATCTTTTTGTTAAGTAGGATTACTACTGAAATAGTCAGCTTTAAAGATATTTATTCTCTTAAGTATGACCTAAACATAACAATATAGTTTTGTATCAATGTATGAACTTACTCTGTTGGAGTTATATTATTTTACTTTTTTTGTAACCTGGAATTCTCTTCCTCCATATTTTACATTTCAAAAAGAAAAATTATTTTACCCTAACGTTTCATAAGTTGACCTTTAGATTTTACCTTTTTTCTACAGATCAATTTTCGAAATACGTATAAATTGTGCATGGCCATATGCATGGTGAAACATTTGTAGTGTACTACATTTAATAGCAAAATCAAATGCGTGAGAAAACTAACCCTATATCTACAGATGAAAATTATGTCAGTGGGGACTGTCATCTTGTATCTTGTTTTAGCCCTTATTACAATTCCTTTAATGAATCTGTTATTCCCAAGCAGAATAATAAACCCGGCGACGCTCCGACGAAGAAAGAAAGTTTCCTCTAAAGACCTGACTTGAAATATCAAGTGTCCTCTTCCCCTCTACATCACCCGCCCTCGTTTCTAACCCTATATCAAGTTTCCAATTGAACGGTTTTATATCTTCCATAGTTGCTTCCAAAATGTCATCTTGCAGAGGAGGTTAAAAGGGGGTAAAAATATACAAAGGTCTGGGTTGGCTGAATGATCTCAATGACGAAAAAACTATGCGTCATAAACGAGCATTGTATTTGGTTGTACTGGGGAAAACTTTAATCTGTATATGCCTGCATGTAGACGATTTTATAGGGCATTGGATTGTTGTTCATGTGTGCAATATTTTTCAAAAATATCATTTTTGTTGGTAAATTTTAGTTATAAATTTTAAAACAATTAAACATAATTGGCCTATTAAGAGAAGATAGGACTTTTTATGAGTCGTATAAATATATAAATAATTAGGGTAAAATATAAGGAATAGAAATAATTAGAACAACCAATTCTAATAAAATAAAACTGATGTGAAAATAAATTAAAATTCATCATTAAGTTGTGGCCCTCTACATGACATACAGTTCGAAGCTCAGCGTATGTAATTCTTCAGAAAAGTTCTATCTAAGGCCTTTAAGTAAGACGTATTAGCCTACCTTAGGTTTGGACCTGTAGTAATATTTTCTTAGGCCAATCGGCTCTTGGGAATATTTTTACCAAGATTTTACATGCACAGGATTAGATTGTACTATTTCTTACTGTCAACTGGTAAAGAGCGTCTCCACAGAGGGTTGGCCACTTTCCGTGTAGTGAAATGTAAGTCAGTTTCTTATTTAATATAAATAGCTACATTGACATCCGACACGAGGTTTAAACCCCTCCTGTGGTGGAGCCATGTGTGCAGCTTAGGAAGTACAACAATTTGTATGAACAGTTCGGCTGAAAACGTAATCGCCTTTGGAGACTAGGTGGGACGCCTCTACACTGCCTCTGGGTAGAAGTGGTGTATCACAATTTACGGCAAGATATTCCATGCCACAACTTCCCGCCAGCCCATTCTGGTGTAATGTGATTGCACGGTTTGAGGCTCACTTTACTTACTAACTGATCGTAGATATTTTTATTGCCTTGGTGTTAGATACTTATAACTTGAATCAAAGAATTTCTGTTGGATTTTCTTTGCCTTCATACCCAGAAAAAAGCCAGTCCGTTTTGTCCTATGGTTCAAAACAAGCCAGTCTTACTCTGGTTCAAAACATTTATTGTTAAAGATCAAACATTAGGAGATTAAATATTCATCTCACCTTTTTTTGCTCTGCTACAGAGATATTATATACTTGTGCGTTTTACAACTTGTCAATTTTTATTTCAACCCGTGTATGTTAATATATGACTAAACTTATAGTTTCTTTTTATGTTTTCTTCTCCTTGATGAACTTCCGGTTGTAATTACATAAGTTCCGTAAAGTTTAAGAAAACTAAGGGTTGCTTTACTAAGAATGTTCAATTTACAGAACAGATAATACTAATATAGAATAAAAGTTAGAATAGATTACATAAGCCGAAACCTCAACTTACGGAGTCAAGCTCTGGCATTATCATGCACACACTTTAGGCTATATAGTAATTTCGAGTGAGGTATCTTAACCAGTACAGAGCCAAAAGTAATCTATAAGCCAAAAGTAAGCTGTAAGATTTAAACGTTTAATAATCAATTTTCCCTCGTTACAATTCAAAAAGGTTATGCCGTTACCTACTCTATAACATTGAAATAAAAATTAAGCCTACTATAGGCTAACGATCTTTTATATATTATACAAATAATATAAGTTATGTATCAATTATTATTATGACATCATAAACATATATCAGTTTTATTAATGGGGTTTCATTGTCATTCAAGAACTACAGATTTTATATGGGCTACTACAGATTTTATATTCTACATATTTTAGCATTCGTTTAATTTGAAACGCAAGAACTAATTTACTCTTTACTAGAACTAACTCTATAATTTTTAGTAAAAAAGAAACTCGCTCTATCATCTTTAATATAGAAAATATGATTTAAGACAAAATGGTGGTTAATATACATTTTACAGCCTTTAACATCTACGGCTTATTTCACTAGTGCGTTAAAGTCTCTTCGATATTTATTACACTAAAGTTATGAAACTTACAACCTTGAATAGAGACTAAATATCCAACCGACATTTCAATTCGTGAAAGAAGAGCCAGAGATTTCGGCTTACATTGTACCCACTGAGGCCAGTACCTAATGAGCCGTCATGACATGTTTATGAATCCCCACCCTCGACTTTATGACCTCCAAGTAGACGTCTTCATTATTCTTCCTTCGCCCCGCCTTCTAATTCGGTTGCCATAAGCGTTCTCCCTTGGACCCAAGGAAATTTAATTATCCTGGGAAGGGCGAACCCATCTAGCGACAGTATGTATTTTCTTAGAGAAAACTAAGAGGTTCTATTCTTATCGTATGCACGAATAATAACTAAAGTCCCTTGAAAAAGCAAATCGATGTAAATTACGAGTACAATAGTTTTGTCGAATGTATTATTTAAATTTAAGCATTGAATAGAAAATAAAAGTAGTAAGAGTCTAGCATCAAGGATAAAATTAGACTAGGTATATACACAAAAAAATACTAAACATCTAAATATTAAAGGAGTTTCAAAATATGTAAAAACCTTTCCATCATTCAATGTATAAAAAAAAGTAAAAACATACACAAAACTCACAAATTAATCATTTATTTACTCATACGCGTTTCAATGACCAAGTCATCATCATCAATGAGTGTTACTACTACAAACTCTAACTTACAACTAGGGTGAAAGTAAGTTAGAGTTTGTAGTAGTAACACTCACTGATGATGATGATTTGGTCATTGAAACGTGTATGAGAAAATAAATCATTAATTTGTAAGTGTTGTGTATGTTTTTATTTGTTTTTAACATAACCTCACAAGCTAAGCTCAAAGAATATTTGTTCATTCAATGTATGTTTATTTATTAAATTTGTTGTAAACAAAATTGCCCACACTATAATAATTTATTACGATTTTATTGAAAGCGTAATACTGTGAATCATATTCTATTATAGTAATAGAAGTCAAAAGTGAACATAGGCTGTATTATGATTACTACAAACCACTTGAATAGTTGGAAAAATGAATTTACTTTGCCCATAGGTTTCTCTTAATAAGGCACACTTTAAGTGGAGTTTAAACTGTTCTTGCCATAGTTAGGCTAATGGCGGTTCAGTGACGGGTTCTTTATTTTGAAATAAAGGTTTCTTGTACACTTGAATGCTATGGGGGATTAAGTAGTGTAAAGCCTTCATCTAGAGAGACTTTCGATGACGAAACAAAGTAGGCTATCACTTATGGGCTAATAGAGTTTGGTAGTGGCAACATTTGTAGGACTAGCTATTGTTCTGGAGATGTTTTCTGAATCTCGTTCCTAGGTAAAACATACGTAGGGCCTAGAATTACTCGTACTTAATAATAATCATATCAAAAAGTATTTTTTTTGTAAAACCTACTTAATATTTAATTTTAACAAAATAAATAATTTTTTGTTGTATCTCCGATTGAAAAAAAATAAAGTAGAATAGACGGATTAAATCAAAACATATTTTACGTTTAAATGATATTTTCAGAAACTATTGCAATAACAAATAACACAACCGCCATTTTTTTTATTAATCTTAAGTTATGCCATTTAGCTTGAAAAACAACTGTCCTTTAGACGTTTCAAAAGCAACAAAAGTCTGATTAACCATGTACTAACATTGGCAGTTTGTAGTCATAAGTTATATTGTTTTTTTATTACCACTGAGGATGCCTGATTTGCAACCAAAATATGAGACTACATAAGGTTAAGAATCAAAGTATATTTAATATACGGTAATGTGCTATTATAAATCCAATAGAATATGTTTAAAAATAGTGACAGATTTAGCATAATATTGTTGTAAAACAAATGTTTAGTAACACAAGTAATAACGATGAAAGGCTTCAGGTGAAAAACTATGAAATTCATGTTTTGAATGCATAAAAATGGTAAATTTAAAACATTTTATTTTTACATTATTGGCATAAGAATTAAATTGTTGGGAGTTAGCCAGAGTAAAAAAGAGACATATAGTGGAAAATTCTATACTCTTGACCTTAGTGGGGCTACAGACTATTTTGTAACATATTATTAATTACAAACACAATATTGATTGTATTTAAGACCAGAATAGAACAATAATAAGTTGTTATAAACCTTGTCATCGTTTTATAATTGTAATAAAACGAAGATTAATTATAAGGATTATTGTATCTCCTAAGTAAAGTTGCTTACGAACGTTTTGCTTACGTAAATCACATTTGAGATTTGATTTTAAATGTTAAGATTGTTCACAACAATGTACTTCTAAAACAGAATTTTAAAATTAAAAAATATTTAAAATAAAATACAATTATAAATAAATCTATTATAGATAGTCTATGTGTATCACCTATAAATAATAACAAAATTATTATTGTTACATTTTCTAGAGTTAGTCATAAATGTTTACTATTCAGAATATTTTTTTTTACTTTTAGATATTAAAATTATTGTTTCTTCAATTGTAAGTGTTTGTAAGATTTTGTTCATCGAAATAATTTCTGAGTTTTGAAGGAACTATTTGTGTTCATTATGTATAGGCAAATGTACAAGACTATTTTAATATAAGTAGGTTACATAATATTTGTATTTTTTTTAATATTATGTTCAGTAAAATATTTTATCAGTGTTTTAAAGGTATATAAGTTGTTTGGTAAATGAACGTAATCGATGTGCTTAGGGAGTGAGTATGTGAACGTGTTTGCGTGTATTTTGTAGAAACGCAAACCAGACTGGCAATAGGGCTTTGTTAACTTATTACTTAGGTTGATACGAGAATCTACCGTTTATATTAATTTACTTTTCATGAAGGCTATGTATAAGTGAAATTATAGACTATTATTTCCTCGTAGATTTGTAACAGGCAAGATCCCAACCACGTTTTATGCCTCATTGTCTGACAAGTGGCATACAAGGTCTTTCACGCTTGAGCGGACACAACAGTACGCCCTCTCGAAAATGCTAGAACCTTTTAGAAGTAAGCGGATAGAAATTACTAGAATCGGCAAGTAGAGAACAGAGTTTACAATGTAGCGAAGAGAGTAGAGGCTGTAATGGCAGGCAGTGACAGTCCGTGTTAATTTTAAATAGACTATTAGCTTTGTAGTTATTATTGGATCTAATTACGACATTAATTGGATGGTTTTATAAAGGTTAAGTATGTAAATAATAGTAGCGAAAAAGTTATTTGGTTTAAAAATGCCATAGTTCATTAAACCTACAAAGTAAATTCATTTTCCAAGTATTAAAGTGTTCTAGTAATCATAGTGTAGCCTATATTCACTTTTGACTTCTATTACTAGATTTAATAGAATATAATTCAGAGTATTACGCTTTCAATAAAATTGTAGTAAATTATTATAGTCTGGACAATTTTGTTTACAACAAATTTAATAAATAAACATAAATTGAATGATGGAAAGGTTTTTACATAATTTGAAACTCCTTCTTTAATGGCAAAAATACTAATTCTATTTAGGCTACTGAATTATCAATGATTTACATAAACTAGATTTATTAATGAAGTTCTTTAACCAATAAAATTTAATACTTCATGAGTATAATAATTTGTAAAATAAAAAAATGGAATTTTACAATTAATAAATGGATTGTTTTACGTTGTATTGTACGATTTTAAAACCCTTTCTACAACACATTTAAATATATTCCCATTACGAATATCTAGGGAAAACCTTTGTAAGGTTATGTTACGATCTTATGAACTTCTTAATGACCTTTATGATATTTTGTCATAAATCAAATTGTTCGAAGTTCAACCTTCTGGCAGTGGTCCACGATCATCATTTTTTTACAGACAGATCGCTTTAGATTCTACAATTAAAAATAAAATGGTTCTAGTTCCTAATTCCAGGGTGCAAAAAATTAATTCAGACAAAATGTTGAACAGGAGGAAGCTTGGAAAAAATAGAGCCATGGAAATCATATACAGTGATGGTGTAATTGTTTGGGACAGAATATAGGACAATTAGGAGTAGGTAACAGTTCCTTTCGGAAGGATGAGGAGTTTGCCGTAAAATTGTTTTAGGCCCCAATTAGTTTTAAAATTTTAATTTAAAAGTTAAATTTTATAATAATAACTTTTGCAATATAAATTAATTAGCAAATAAATTGTACTTTATTAATATATTAAATGTTTTCCATTTTTGAAATTTTATTTTCATTCTATTTACTGTTAAAGTAGACTATAGACAACATGTTTCTATCAGAATATACTTTTATTAACATTTTTAAACAAACATGATTTTACTTATTTTAAACATTGGTTCTCAGACGAACTTGTCTGACTATCACAGAACGCTTGAATACAAATTTCTGGCCAGTCATATTGTTTTAGTTTTATCTGTGCGCCGCTCTGGCATTTATGTTGCCCGGTTATTTATCTATCCAGCTTTAGGATTTCAAAGCGCGGTTATAAAATAATTGAATATCCGGTGCAAGTCATGTTCCGTACGTCACCTTGACGTTATCAGGTCTGTTTGGCTACGTATTTTACCTACGTGCAAAATAGAAGCTGGGATAAATTTCAATTGACTTTATTTTTTTTTATTTTTAAAGAGAATAGGTATCAGAAAATCGTTATTTCTTGTATAAACGAAACCACAAAAATTACTAAGTTATGTAAACTAAATAGCCTTAAACACAAAGTATATAGCCTTACTTAGGTCACCATAAATTTTAGAAAGTAGTTTTTTTTTAAATTTTGGTGCATTTTAACTGATGTTTATATTTTTGTTAAGTAATACCTTATGTAATTTTATTTTCAATTAGCTTTCACCACACTGGGTATTTTAATTACAATAAAATAATTACTCTCTCCATTGTATAGAGAAGAGTAAACCTTCTGTAGGAAATAATAACTATAATGAATGGTTTCAGTTTATAAAATGTTTCCTTAACATTAAAATGTTCAGTTTCTAAACGACTTACAACCTAATGACCTAAAGGAATACATATTTATTCTTCATTGAACTTTTAGTCTTATACATTGTTGATGAAATTAATTATCTTTTTGTAATAATTTATAATATCTTCTTATTTTTATTTATCTTATGGTGCATTAGAATGGGAATTGCTTCCTTGTTGTACAACAGTCAAAGGTGTCTAAACAGGTAACATCATTAAACATAGTTTAAATTAATTTGTTTAAACAAATTTTTAAACCAAAATACAAGTAATTATACTAATGGTTTACTTACGGTAAAAATAATTAAAATTAGTTTAAACATAATAGTTGAAACAATTACTAACATAACATTAAGTTAATTAATTATAGCATGGTCAAAAAGTGCCTCATGAAGTATGGAAGACTTCGAGTGTCGACGACTTCAGGATGGAGTTTGGGTAGAGTGCTTGGATCTCCAAAGGACGTCACAAATAACTGTGAGAAATCGGGGTTTTACAGCTTAAAATGTGAGATGTGCGATAGCTTAAATATTAGCGAAACCCGTAGGAGTATTAATCGAGAAGCAGGGAGCCCTTTGCTAATTTTAAAAATAACAATCCTGAATACTCAGCGATGGCCCAGGATTGCCTGACAACCAGCATTACTTTGGTCTGACCATCCTAAGTTTTTGAATCAAGCTACGAGGTACAGTACTCTGGATGCTTGGGAGACCTGGTTAAATAACAAATTTCAAGATTTCTCAGTCAAATATCAATCGGGTCCGATACAGGTTTCCCTCTTCTGTTTCCGAATTCTGAGTTGTTTCGCTATAAGCATCTGATTAATGGATGTGTTTTCTGTTTCAGATTTAATAAGTGTTAAATTAGTTGCTACTGCTACCTAGTTAAAATGTTTCAAGTGATTTAAATTGTTTATTAATTTTTGACTTGACTTTCAGTTTTAAGTTGTAATTTTGTATAAACCTATTTTATAAGTTAATTGTTTATAGCGCATATTTATATAAAATATTTGTTTAGCCTTCTTTAAAGTTTTTAACTTTATAATGCAAATAAATAATAATAATAATGTAAAATAGATAAATCTCCTAAGTAAGGGGTTTTGTGATCCGTGGTTAGATTATTTTTATTGGTTACTTTCATTTGTTTTATCTTGTTTGTTTTATTCTTGTATGATAGCTTGATGAAATATGTCAATAGATGCCAAGTACTGAGGAAAGCGACATCGGTATTATTTTATCGACTTGTGTGTTTGTTTTAGTAAACTAATGTGTAGTGTGATTTGGAATTGACTGTTTTAATGTTTACCGTTGCGAGTTACTAACAATTATACCAATTAGCCTAATAATTATATTAGTAAAATCAACAATAATTTAACGATATTTAAATATGCATCACGTGAATAAAATCAAGCTGTAACTGTTGTCCAATTGTATGACTGAACTGAGGGAGAGATAAATTTATTTAAACGAACATAAACCAACTCTAGGGATGAAATAGTTAAAGTAGAGGTTAACGGACATTAATATTCCATCCACAAACTACGATTTAATTTCCGGTACGTGCAACGTCACGGGAATTAGGGAGTAAGAATATTTTAATAGGAGTGTCCGGCAGACAGAAGATCTGGAATCACAATATCTAAAAGGAAAATCTTGTGTCTAGTTATTGTTGTTTATTTTCTAAATTGTGCTAAAATATTAATCGAGAGTAGTGAATAATGCAAGGTCTTTAGTAACCTGATTAGGTAAAGGTGATTTCAATCTTTAAACTTGTTCAAAATCACATGAAAAGAAAACAATTATTTTTTCTGGCTATGCTTTGTTCAATTTACTTTAAAGGAAAACCTATATCTCTCTAAATGTATATACCAAATTTAAAATTCTCCTATTCATAAAATGATAGGCCCTATTATTTTCTTTAAAGTTAGCCATCTTTATTTGTTATGCCTAGGCCTATATATAACACGTAGACTATAGGCTTAAACATTACTTAAAACGTATTTTAGTTAGATATAGTGATATAATACCACAATTAAGAGCTAATATTTAGTTTAACATCATAGATTTCACGTTTGTCCCTCTGAAATTTCCCACAATAATTTTAAAAATATCTATTTTACATTTGATTTGTTCTCATCTTCAACCTGAGGAAACGACCTAATTTAGGCTAATAAAAAGTGTAGGTGTAGTCATTTAGCCTATTTTAGGTAAAATATGTAGGCTATAAATTTACCAAAATTAATACAAATCATAAGGCTTTGATAGAGGAGAAAGAGTTAAACATTTTAAATCAAAATCTCAAAACGTAAATCCTATTTCGAGTTTTTAAAAAGAAGCCTATTGTCTTTCATTTTTATGTGTTTCACTTTTACATCTTTCTTGTTTTTCACATTACCTGATACCTTATGGTAAATGCTGCACTCTATGATAAGTTGTGTGAAACGTTGTCATTTCCTTCAAGAGTAAGCAAAGAGATTCCGTTAGTACATCTATCTGTTGGGTAAGGTCGGTGCTTAGTCTATCCTCTCCTATGACAAAATGATTCGTTTAATTAAGAAAAAAGTTTTCAAAATTTTCATTTAAAATATTTTATAATACTAGTGCTAATTTATACATTGTAATAAACAAAGCTAGTTTACATATTATTGAATAACAAAAATCAGATTTAAGTTAGATGTAAATTTCAGTTGCTTAAACACTGGCAAATGCTACATATTGAATTAAACAATATACAGAATCTAATAATGTGAAGAACTATATAGACCCCTATTGCAATAGAAAATCCTAGGAGGCGGCGTTTATCTAATTAATTATTACATAAAGTACCTTATTAGGTTGAGAGACTGTTAAAACATTGCTATTTTTTAAAAATGATATAACCATGAAATTGTCGTTTGCCATTAATTTTGTTCAGATTATATTAGGTTGGAACAACTTACTCTATTTCATTTATAATAACGTAATAATATTCTTTATTATAAATTTATACAATTTTTCATTTAGGTTTATGTAACCTTTTGATCATATTTTCCTATAGCTATTACTTTAGTTTTATGTTTATTGCTTAACACTCTTCATGCATTATAGGCTTTTAAAATCATTTTAATTTTTATCTTTTGGTCGCATAACAAACGTTTTCTTTTATATAGTTTTATTATAATGCCTATTAAAAAAATTAAATAAAAAATCATTATGTTTATTTTTATCGCCCAGAGAAGGTGGTAAAAGATTGTAAATAATAATAGCATTGAAGTATTGCCACAACTGCTTGATCAAGGGAAGCTAACGATCAGGGTCACATACATACAGTAGACCTACTCTTTACCGGGGTCATTATTGTTTACCATATTCCATGAAGAGATAGTAAAAGGTAAAAATATTCCCCTGAAAGAGGGAAAAATTAAGAGATCGCTTGGGCAGGTAATTTACCAAGAAGAAAGAGAGGTTTCAACTCTCTATGAGAGATAACTCAATAAAAAAATTGAACTGTTAGCAATTGTCAACAAAACCTAGTAACCTATACAACCTAGCAACCTCTGGCTAGTAGCCTACACTCTTGCTTCCCAGAAAGAAGACGATTAACAAGGAACACTACCCAAATGCTCAGGAAGATACGTTTCATATGATTTTTAACTTTGTTTATTTTGTGAAAGTCGAAACACATTAGAAAAATTAATAGCTCTTCATTTGCTGAAACACAATCGATTTTTATTGTAACCATATTGTAGCTTAGAAGTCATACTATGAGAACTGAAGTGTTTCTTTGCTTCCACTTGTACCACATGCGTTCCACATGATGCTATCTAGAGGCTAAGAAATTAAGAAAAAAGTGTTGTGTGAGTGTAGTTGTGAGATAGTTAAAAACCTTGAATAATGAAATTACTGACGTTAAAAATATTGACGTTTTCTTCAAACCGACAACATAATGCCCACACACATTGTTTTACTTCTCGTACTATTAGGCTATCCTCGAAGGAAAACTGGAAGAAAAGGAAAAATCACCGAATACAGTTTCTTTTTTACTAAAAAATTAATTTTATTTTCCATATAGTTTTATATATATATACATTAAAGAAAAGGCAATGTGTATATGGTTTCATATATAGCCTATATTTACTGAAAGACAAATAATTAATATCTTATATTAAGGTAAATAATTATTTGGAATATTAAAATTATCATATGTAATATAATTTGATATATTGAAATACAATATCATATATTATAACATAAGTTAACATAGTAAAATATTATATTATAATATATTATGCATTACATTTTTATATATCACAATATACTGTAGTGTATTAAAATATAATGTAATGTAATATTATAGTAAAAGTTAATATAAATGTAAATGTTATAATAATACAATAAATAGCACACAAACGCCCTCTAAGCACAATAACTTATATTTTTAATACCCTTATGTACATTTCAGTTACAAATCAACCATCTTTAAAGGCAAATAATATTTATGTTTTTTTTACTTTTCAATCAAGAAGTAGGGCCTACATTACGTTATTAAAAATATATTGTACTTAGAAGATGTCTGTGTGTTGTTTATCATTAATTAGACAGATTTTATTCCTTTATAGTGATTATAAAGTAATATTATTATAGAAAATACAATCACAGTTTTAAAATTAATGATAAGCCTACTAATTATATTATATAAGTATGAAAGGATAACGTTTAATATTATGAACCAAAAATTTATGAACAGAAAAACCTGGCTTGTCAAAGCAAGAACTAGATATACCTTTATCTTTTTTGCCTACAATTAAATCGATTTCAGTAAGCTTTCAGTAAATCGCTATCAATAAGTAGGCTACTTTAAACGAAACCTCACTTTTCCAAATTTACTTTCTACATGTAGCTAATACAGAACGTTAGTCTATCTAGTCTAAGGATAGTTAAAGAAAGAAAGAAATTAATTAAAGAAGAAAGAATTGGGAATTAAATTTTATTATAGTTTACACTACATTAGATATATAATCATTAGACCTGAATATACGATAACGTGAAAAAATAATAAATGTAAATCTTTTTATTAATTAAATTCTTTCTATTAGCTCACACTCTTCTGACATATAGACTATGTTGTACAAATTTTCAATCGTTAATAAAATAGGTTTTTATTCATCCAATCAAGTTCAAATACATGTTTTTAACCTGTAGTCGATGACAAATAATGTTAATACAGATTTTTTAAACAACTATATTGTAAAGTTTGTTGAATCAAGCTGGATTCGAGCTGAGAATCTTCATTTTCGAAGTCTAGCTCGCCTTAGTACTGCCCCAAATTTTTAATACCCTGAAATATATTTGTCAAAGATGTAGGCCTATATGTTCCTCATCTAGTTGTCGTCGAAACCTGCATTGTACAACCTTAAACTGTTGCCATGGTTTCAACTCAATATCATAAATAGTGCTCTAGGGTGATTAAAATAAAGTCTTTCTTTCTTAGCCTCAGTAGGAATTTACTTGATTTTTGTTTATATTATTTGTTTTTATCAAACGAACATCTTTTTTTCTATTGAGGCCAAGATTGAAGGAAAAAATACTGTTTCTGTTTTTACCTAATCTTCTTAGTTCGACGTTCAAAATTACTTCAAGAAATTATCATAATTCAAGCTTAATGAAAAAGATTTGCCTAGCTTAGAGGATTGAAGTGTAGAAACCAATAAAGTACAAATTTAATATAGGCCTGTCCCTACCTTTAAAATAAATTATTTTCACAAAGTCACAAAGATTTAGAGTTATTTTTAAATTTTGTGGTAAACCTTCTTGTAACACTTCGAATGGATTACACGTCATATGCTTATCTTTTGTTTATCTATAAAAGAATGTTAACGTTAGAAGGATCCGAGCTTTCTGTCAGAATAGATATAAAAATAGTTAATCATAAACATTCAGCGCCGACGTCTTCGGTATTGCTTTATTTAATTTTTTAAATAAACATAAGTTACTCTTTAAAATCTAAACATCTGAAGGTTATTTTAACTATTGCATTTGTTAAAAAATGTATTATTAATAAAAAGTTAATAAAAAATCTAGTTTTTTAAGAACTGTAAACAGCAGTAAATTAGGAGGAAATAATTACAAGTATTCAAACATTATCCCGTCCCAAACATTATTTATAATCAATGTTGCAAATACATTATTTCGAAATTTATAGCAAAGCAAAAGGCTAATTAATATCGTTCCAGGGTTTATTTAAAATAAAGAGCGTGGTTGCGAAATATATTGTTAGAAAGCCAAATAAATATCTGTCGTGAAAGTAAACAAGATCCATCGTGTGTGGTCTCTACCAATTAAGCAGCCCAGTGTAAACCTATGCGAGTGATATCATTAGAACACAATTAGCATTTTAATTTATACACCTGTTGGAATAATTTATGTCTTTTACTGGAATTCAGGGGTTATGTAAGTAATTTATGAGAACTCTGTTTTTCTGTGTTATTTTGTTTTTCTAACATTAGGCTAAGATCAGTTTGCGTGAATATTCTTATCGTTGTTTTATTTGATTTAATGTTGATATTTTTTGTTTGTTTTTAAAACGACTTCGCTAAGTTGAAATTGATGTAATATTTTCTTCTAATAATTTGTTTCCTATTATATGATTAAAAATAATGAACAAGAATTTTTACCAGTGAATTGTGGCCATGTTGCATAAAAATAAATTATTCAAGATTCCGTAATTTTGTACCAAAAAAAACTTGTAATTATTAAACATTGCCAATGTGTTATTGTTATTCTAATAAAACTGAAGTTATAAGCAAATCAGTAAATAAAATCTTATTCATAGGTGTTTTTATTTGGAAAACTAGTGAAGATAAGCTAATACATTATTGAGTCAGATCATAATGAATCAGACTAATAAAATATTCAACATGATTTGAGTGTACTGAATAGCACACGACTATTATTATATTGTACTACTCATTAATCTTAATTCAAGTTTATATTGTTCGCAAGACATTAGAATCAAAATACCCTTATAAGCTACTATTAACAAATTGTTCCATTATAGGCACTACATGAACACATACACAAACTTGGTCTTTTGTTTCAGTTATTAATAAGTCGAATCAAAATTTTGTCGTGGACATTTATTTTTAAAGAAATTAATTTTATCCGTTAGGATGAATATTGAGTAACTTATTGAGGGGGAGAGACGAATGGGACAATGGAAAAAACAATAAAACAGTCCTCTTAGAAAAAGAATAACTTTTAGAACACCCGTAACTACCTGTGTGTTTAATACACCTATATTTGTTCATAAGGCTACATTCAATTTTTTCTTAACCTAGATAATCCTACTGTATCGAGAAGTTTCTAAATGTAAACACAAAAACAATAAGCAATAGAAATAAAAAAAGCTAAAAGTTTAAATCGCTTCGATTTCTAATTAATTGAATACAAGCTGTGCCTGAACAATGTATGAACCTTCGTAGGTTTGTTTGTGTGTGTGTGTGTGTGTGTGTGTGTGTGTGTGTGTGTGTGTGTGTGTGTGTGTGTGTGTGTTTGGAGCTATTTTTCTCAGGAAGATTGGGAGGTTCTATTGACACTTTGTAATTTGTGTAAAATTATGAGTGGAGAAATTAAAAACAACCCTTAACACCAGGAATGCTGTTTTGAAGCAGATTTTTGTAGATCTGGTTATCCCTATAAAGGGTAACATTGACACAGATCTAGGTGAAGTAGGCATAGCCTATAACATGTTCTACAGATTCCGATGTCCAACTTCTCACGTAGTCCTACGTTTATACATCTGCTAATGGATTTTGAAAATTTGCGTTATGTTTGAGTGTCACAGGAGTCCTGTATTATAGTTTCTTTTATTGTACATTCTCATACACATAGGAAATAACTTATATTGCCTATACATTTCCTTTTTCAGAATAGAATTTTGTTTGTATTCTGAAGTTTACTCATGATTAAAATGATTGACTTTAAAGTGTTTTGAAAAATAAATAACTACATTGGAACTCTAAATTTTCAATAATTATTTTCTCAGAAACAATAAAACCAAGAATATAAAATAAATTGTGTATAAATATTCTACAGTCTATATTACAGATCTAAATAACTAAATTAGCTGTTAGGAGTAAAATACAAAGTTTTTGCCTGATCTACTTATGTAGAAATGTAGATTAATGTACAGGCTTTCATGTAAAAATAAAATTATTGAGATACCTTAGCACGTCTTTTTTTAATTTCAAAACGGTACTTACTTAAAAAACGCGCCTCGTATGTTTATTAATTACTTTTTTAATATCTAGATGATTTTAAATAGTAAAACATTGTAAACTGGGGAATATTTCTAAGTAAAATCTTACGCCCACAATACCCCCACACCCTTTACAAAGTAAAGTAATTAACTAAAACCTTCCCTCTAGAAAACGTCAAGTTTAACACAAGTTTGAAACAATTCGCGTCCAACTTTGCCCATAAATCCTCGGAAAAGCCCCTCCCGCTACATTGTGTCTACTCTGCTTTTATCCTGCTAAAGTTTTTTAATAAAATAAACTTTCTTTATGACGAAATAAATAAGAAATAAAGAAAATAACAAAGAAAACTATGCGATCGTTTATCACGGAGAGGGAGGGTTTAACCGCGCAGGCGCATTGGAACTTTCTTTTCTTTTTTGCAAAGAAAATGACAAGTCTTTACGACAGCTAAGCCCTGCTTTGTTCCTGGCTTTCCGCCCGGAATATCCCGGACATAAACTTTGCGGAAAATGAAAAACGTGCACAAAAGCCTTGGTAAATTGGATTACGTCGGAAAGGGCGTAAAAGTTTGTCCCGCGGCTGATTAAGGAATATTGCTTAATGTTCGGGAAATTTCTTTTTCTAATCTTGGCTTTAATTTTTAAATTAAAAACCAACGTTTCAGTTAATCTGCTGGGTTTATATCTAAAGATAACGCGCTTTTTGAAATAATTTCATTCATTAATTAAACAAGGTATTAACAAGTTTACCCTTAAACTTAAAATAAAGATCATCTTACACTTCTAGCTTATAATAACTTATCCAAACATGATAGGTAAAGCCTATCGATTCTTAGAAATATATAGGAAGCCATATAACTAAAGTGATAATAATATGAAAACTTTCAACTCGAATTCAATTTGAATTGAATAAAGTTCTGATTTTTATTTTAAATAAGAACAAAATAAAAGTACTCAGTTACGTATCTAAGGGTTCCATCTTCAAATTGAGTAGCCTAAATAAAGTAATTGGGCTACTAATTTACAATTACACACTTTAAAACTTATTATTATTGCAGTAATAGGTTTTGTCAAATAAGGCCCTCGTTCCAATAGATTGAGATGTTGTCATTAAGAAATAGTAGGGGCTACTAAAGCATGTAAAACATATTAATATATATGTAAAGGTACAGGACAACACGCCTCAAGGTCATTAAGTAACAATGGAACGGAATAACCTCACATCTCCAGGATATATTGCTTTAATGACAACTTAGATATCTCATTGAATCTATCGACTTTTTATGTTTTTTCCATTTCATAAAGAGAGTTTTGATCGATTATAATTAAACGGATCATCACTTTTCAATAGATATTGTTACGGAACATCCAGTCGTGAACTAGAAATTGTTTCAAACTTCCGTTTAAGAAGTAGTGCAAGCCAGCACTGCCCGCTTTTACTTAACTCAATATTGTGACTTCACCGCCTGGTGACTCCTAGTCATGTATTGGCTGCGAGGAGGCCTTGCTACTACTACAGCCTATCCACTAGCCACAAGCACTGATTACATCACTGATGTGTATTTCCTAAGAACTAATGCAAGCCAGCACTGCCCGCTTTTACTTAACTCAGTATTGTGACTTCACCGCCTGGTGACTCCTAGTCATGTATTGGCTGCGAGGAGGCTTTGCTACTACTACAGCCTATCCGCGAGCCAGTAACACTGATTACATCACTGATGTTTATTTCCTAATGCAAGCCAGCACTGCCCGCTTTTACTTAACTCAGTATTGTGACTTCACCGCCTGGTGACTCCTAGTCATGTATTGGCTGCGAGGAGGCCTTGCTACTACTACAGCCTATCCGCGAGCCAGTAACACTGATTACATCACTGATGTTTATTTCCTAATGCAAGCCAGCACTGGCCGCTTTTACTTAACTCGGTATTCTGACTTCACCGTCTTGTGACCCCTAGTCATGTATTGGAGGCATAGGAAGGCTTGCTACTACTACAGCCTATCCACTAGTCACAAGCACTGATTATACCACTGATGTTTATTTCCTAAAAACTTATGCAAGCCAGCACTGGGAAATTGGAGATACCAAATTTTATTATCAAAATTATCACTGGATATATTCCTATAGTCTATTTATAGACCTATTAGTTTGTTGTTAACAAAATATTTTTATAACTTTTCTTTTTACATAAAAATTAAGATAAATAATCTTGAACAAATTATAATATTTACTGAAATATTTTGTTGCCTTCTTGGTTATTGTTAAAAAAATTTATTGGATTTCGGGTTTGGAAATGTTTTTCTTAACATTTTGTTAATCATGATGATGTTAATAAGAATGGAATAGAGTCTCTGATACAGGCAGTAGAGCCTACATGGATAGCAGCAAATTAAACCTAGTATAATCCAACATTAAACTCAAATTTATATTGTAAAATATATATATTCTTATATAAAGGAGTTTTTAATTAATTTCAAAATACACAGCTAGAAAATCATAAGACCGCCATCCTGAACTTCTCTGGCAAATCACACACTGATTGTAGTAGAACCATAGACTGTAGAGGAAGACTAAATGTAAATCCCGGGTGGGTACTTAATTTTCAGTGGATCGCGAGCCATGTAAACATCACTAACAATGAAAAGGCCGAGCGGGAAACAAGCCTCCCTCAGCCTAGCACCCGAGATCACTACAGTCCTCCAGGTCTTTAATAAAGATGTAGACTACACCAAAATATGGAATCACTTTCTACTGAGGGAACTCTCAGCGGGAAAACGATGGGAAAGTGTTGTATCGGGGAGACCAATTGACCATAACTTCCCCCGAACTGTTAGCGTTGCCGCTTTCAGATCGAAGACAGGTCATGATTACCTTGCTGCGCACCTCCACCGCATCCATGTGCTACCGACGCCGGAGTGTCTGCAGTGTGGTGGTGAAGCTGTACATGCCGAACACCTCCATGATTGCCCACCCCTGAACCCTAAACTGCAAAGATAAATATATCTTTGATATATCTTTGTGAAACATTGGAAATTTATAAACATAAAGTTAAAGACAGATTAATTGATGAACAAATTCAAGTGAGATTATTACTCTTGAACAAATTTAAGGCACCAAACTATTTATAAGGTCATTGATGTTATAGAAAAAATTACAAGTGCAATACTTATAAACATATGGTTGTTTGTAGTACATAGTCTATGTTTTAATTTTTGTAAAAATATTTTGTTACATAATTATTTTCCTGAAGATGCTGGCACTGTTTTATCCTGAAAAGCTTTGAATAATAAATGTATTAAAAGTATTCTTGTCTTCGAAATATTTTTAATTTATTAACTATATTACAATAAAACATAATACCATATTATATATATATATATATATATATATATATATATATATATATATCTCGAAATCAAAGAATTTTAACAAAAGTCAAAGTTTGTGTTAAAATTAAATTTAATATTAATTGAGCATTTCTTAAAAATGTTAAAAGCCGAATAAAACATTTTAAATGAAAACAATTAATTATCCATTCGTCAAAACGTAATCCTTTGGATGTTACGAGACATTAAACCCGGTCCTGAACTGAGTCAAAGTTACCATTAATTGTCTCCGATGTGGATATAAAGCAACTCGACTGTGAATAACAACGCCTTCGAATTGCTTCTGTGAGGAAAAACAAATATCCACTAAGTTTTTGGTAAACAATTTTTATAGATTATTAACTTTTATCGCGTTTTATTGTTTTGCGAGTTTTGTTTTCCAAGCAATTACTGAAACGATATATTGTTTCTTGAATCGGCCTCACAGGTTTGAGTCATCGGCTTTTTATGAGGCTAGGTTGATTATTCACTGATTTTAAAATTGAAAATGCAAAACTACATTATTTCTACAAAGTTTTATGTGCCAAATTCTTTATCTTATAATGGTTAATATGTTGATTTAAAAATTGTGTGTATATTATTATTAATGTACTACATTTTATTCGTTAATATTAACCAGATGCTTTAATTGCAATAGTACTGAACGTTATAACTAGTCTACAGGTACCTAAATCAGAATAGAACTTGGATGTATCAGAAGTAATGTTGTGTAGTATTGTAAATTGTTCAGTTAGTAATCTCTCAGTAACCTGGCAGATATGAGACTGAGATACTGTCGGATTAGTGAAAAGCCGGATTACTGGAGGGTCCAGAATAATTCAATTGACATTGAGCAATATTTTATTTGTACTGCAGAAAAATGAAGAAAACAAGAAAATATTCCTCTACTGTACTTAATGATTAAACGAGAATATATGTAATTTACAATACATCGTTACCTTATGTTTAACTGAAAAAATAAAAAGGTTAATATGTTTACCTTTACCCTGCAAAACATTGGTCACTTGCTCTTCAGTAACATTCCCTGCACGTAACTATTGCAACAACTTACGGCTCGAAATCGTTTACATATCTCGAGCTACACTTCTAGAACCGAGTCTAGTCTAAAGGTCACTTAGACTCTGACGTCGACATGTAGTGAAAAAATACAAGTTATGCTTATATTTTGAATTTCTTTACACCTTCTGTTCTTGAGGGAAACGCCGGATTAATAGAGGGGCTGGATAGGTAAAAGGCCGGATTATGGAGACTTTACTGTATCAGAATCCGTTTTTCCAACGACAGCCTAGATTTCGGAGCCCCAAAATTACCTCCACTTGACCATCATGACTGCACTTGAGACACCCGGGTTAGCCATCAGTCGTGGTAGTGGGTAATGATTTTAATTTCATAGCGTTTGATAGTTTTACAAAAATAAATCAATTATAAACAAATTAATAAATATAAGCCCTACAGGTAATACAAAACACAATAATAAACCACCAAAGCATAACAGTAGGCTACTAAACCAACTATTAGGAGTCAAAGAGAGTACAAAGGTTTGCTATGATAACCAATGAAGTTATTCAGTGGGTATTTACATCTTACAAAACTATTTGCAAAAAATGTGAATTACGTAGGGCTAATAATTTCCTTTAGGCCTAAGAATAAGAGATAGTTTAGATTCATCCACATATAATTTAACATAATACACAAATACGTTTGTACGTTATTTGATACCATTAAAAGGTTTTCATATAGAGCCTAAGGGATTTCATGTTATTAATTTCTATATGTGGTACTAAAACCTAAACTAAGATTGTGAACAAAAAAATTATTGAATAACAACAAACACCAATTGACAGTCAATAATTCAGTTTCTCGAGTGCGTTACAGTGAGTAATAAATTATGGTCAATGAATAAAAGCCATAACTACACAAATTCTAAACTACAGTTTAGGCCTATAGGTTAGAGTTATGACCGTATTTGTATAAGCAGATGTAACTCTGATGATGTCTTTCTTACTAAAACGTTTAAGAGAAAATAACATATTTGTTATGAATCGGTTCTCGGTACTATTTAATTACGCCTAAAGGCAAGGGGAGCATAACAACACTACAGGCAAGGCTTTTGTTGAAATTTCCCTAATATAAGTCGTACAGATATTTTTCTTAAAGCAAAGCTAAGTATTCCTTCTACAAATTACATAAGTTAAAATAATCGAAAAATACACACAGTAAACTCGATTAAACTCAGAGTTATTTTACCTGTAAAACACAAAAAAAGCTTGGAAAGCAAAGTTGTTGGAAAATCAGCAAAAATAAATAAATGTTAAAGTTAATAGAGTCGCCAAATAAACAACATGGCGACAATAAAAGTTGAGAATCCATTTGTCGGCGGCAAGTTAGCTTTTATTTGCCATAAAGTTTCTCAACCCGGGCTACAGATGCGTTCAAATTGATCAACAACCCCCGTTTTCCCCGCACTTAATCACGACGGAAAGACCAAAATGTTTTGCTATTTAGTTTTCTTAAAGAAAAAAAACATTTATTTAACTTTAATGAAAAACTTCGTGTATGTCTATTGACCATTATGGTACCAGATGGTTAATTATTTAATTAAGCTACACAGGAGTTCACTAGCGAATTATCTTTATTTTTACACTCAAAGCGAGACTAGTTAAGGATAGATTTAGGGGTACAACTATTTATATTTACAAACATATACATTTATTTCTATATTTATGCTCTTATGGTCAAATGTTCTGGTTAAAAATTTGTTTGGTCAGATACTAGTACCTACTTATGTATAGTAACTTGTTTCTTTTGTTTTCTTGCGTTTCCCCAGAGCTTCTTTCACATTACATTTCAAAGACTTATTTCATAGTCTACTATGCATCAAATATACATCAAATATGTTTCACCTTCTATTCTAATTTTTAATTATTTTTTCTATGCTCCAAAAAATTCTGATATTTTTACTTAAAGTGACCAAATGGGGTTACAGAACAATTTTTTATTTTCCATTAATATGATTGTTTGTTACGGTAGGAATTAAAATTTTTATTTAATTCGGGCTTGCCAAAAATCAAATTTATAAAACTGAATGGTAAATAAAATGTATCAGATAATGGCATGGCCCCAGATAATAGATTTACGTCACAAGATAAAAGTCAGAATGGGAGAAAATCCTTTTAACAATTAATAACGTCAGTTATGAAAGAGCACTACTATTTTTCGATTTTATTTTCTAAACATTTGAAAAGAACTGAATACTGATTTATGGCTAATATTATCCAACAGCTTCTTGCTGTCTGTAGTCTAGTACAAGAATTGAGAGCCTGAACACAAAACGCAATCCTAATAAGATGGAGTAGAACCTATCGGTGTTATCTTTTTGGTGGTTAAAGCTTATTAACGATTTAGTAATAAGTAACTGTTGTTATGTAGTTTTGATTAAGATGCCAATAAAAAAATCTCTGAATATAACATTTAGCCTTCAGTGTTTTTTGAAAAATTCATTAGTAGAATGTAGATTATCATGAAAATTCATCTTTAACATTTGAAGCATAAATTGTGGTGTGAAACTGGTAATTAAATTCGTTACTTTGCCAAGATATAAAGAAGTTACTGTTCACTTCATACAGCGTTTACGGGAATTGTTGAAAGTGGATCTTTATTAAGCTAAGTCAGATAGCGCCTGGCTTCTGGTGCGTGCGAAACCAATTGGTAAGAAACGAAATTAACTTCATTTGTTCGTAGGACTTCATGCCTTGCAGATATTTATTCAGTGAAGAAGGTTTTATTGGTCACGGTATATATTTTTATTGACTTTTGTAATGGTTTATAGCTGCATTAATCAGTCATTAATAATTATTAATTCTGCATTTTTTTCTTAAAAAGTTCATTTTAGTTCAATTCAATTTCGTCTAAAATATTTCGAAAATTACTAGCTGCTTTAGTTTATATTTATTTTAAAAGCATAGGTGTATATGCTCCTAACGCAATATACTGAAGCTGGATAGGCCCTATTTTAATGCACTGTATAAATGTAACACTGGGTAACAATAATAAGTGCACATTTTTAAGTGATAGGGCCTATCAAACGTACGGCTATCATTTTCTTTCGTGGGATGGAAAATATTATTAATTTTTCTTTTGAAGAATAAAAACGTTTTTTGCATTTTATACAATTTTATAGTTTTTATGCTTTATTAAAATAATTTAACCATCAATTTCATATTTTGCTCTAATGTATGCTTTTGGACATTTGGGGTATAGCTCTTTAAAGATACCCAAATTAAATATTATTACCGATTTTGAAATTTAAAAATACATTTTCACAAACATAAAACCCTAGATTAGGCTAATTGTATGTTTGGTCTTGAAATTAATCTATGTTTCTAAGAAAACAATTTTCTGATTACCCTATATTTTGAAAAAACCTATAAAACAAATTGGGTATTTTTTATTTTCAAGTATTATACTCTTAGCTACGGGCTTTTAAAGAAGACCTTCATAATATTTAGCTAGACCTACATGTATTTACAAAATTCCATTTGTCCTAACTTTACTACAACTTTAGGTGTAATTTTACATTGCTTATTATATTTTTGATAGCCTATCACAAGACAAATTAGTTTGTTGCATCATGATTACTGTAAGATTAAATGAATTATTTACTAGTTATAAAACATCGACACGCTTCTGCATTAAGGCATCACAATGAAAATCCGCAACAACACAATCACAACTATACACATGAAGAACATATTTCAGTAAATTGAAATACTTGATTTTTCTTAAAGCTCAGATCATCTCTAGATGATCAGTTTGTCCAGACGAGTCCAGTCTGTAACTCAACATTATTCCTAGGAAGCCTATTGCCGTACAAAAATGTTAACCATAAAACATCAACTTTTAAATTAATCACCAAATAAATTTATCGAAGCTCAGAGAAATAGAGTGGAGTTTGAACCCAGCGGGACGATTTAATATCGATATAACCCCGCTTTTATGACGACCAAATCTTGCCTTAAATCCTTCTGTCCGTAAGCTACAAAACCAATAGACGTTGAGACTCTTATTTAGGGGTGTTTTAATACCGTTAGGGTGTGATTTTTACGTCTGTTTAGAGGTGTTCATTTTCATTCTGTTTTCGGTTGTGAAACAGTGTTGTGTGTTTGGAAACCTTGATGCTTTTCAATGAAGCTATAATGTACTTTGGAGTTCTCTTATGCTTTCATCGGAGAGTATGTGTAAGCAAAACAAAATGGCTGTTTATTTTGGTTTGTGAATTTTTGAACAGATAACATTTTACGAGCATTTAAAAGTTTTTTTATTTAGGTCTATATACATTTTTAAGAAATTGTGAGCACTTTAGCATGGAATAGAAAAAGAAATTAAAAACAAAATCTTAAATACAAAATTATGACGTTAGTTGGAATGCTTTCGATAATGCAGATGGCTTAACAGCAACTTATGACTGCGTAAAACTTACTATGCTAGTGAAATGTTACTATACTAATGTTTTTTTATTTAAGTTTATTTTGATTGAATAATTTAAGGTTTACACAGGATGTTTCTATTGTGTTTAACTCTATTTGTATTTATTAGATCAATTTATTTTTATTTAACTTTGGATGAGGTAAATTTAGTAAATATTTCAGTCAGAAATATTATTAATGGTGTTTGTTACTAATTTTGTTACATATAGCCTACGTATTTATAATTTTACTTAAAATATGTAGATTAGTTGCCAATAGCCTACTCTAGGTTAAAATTACCATAATAGCTCTTTACATATTACAATATGTTCTATATTTTATATGGGTTTAGGTTTTTTCTTGTCATGTGTCTGGCATATTCTTCTAATAATTCCAAATGTAAAGTAAAGTATTTAAATTAGGTTGAATATTAGAGTTTTAAAAAGAATATCTTGCTGTTGTTTCGGTTTAGCCTACATAGTACGGCCTAAGAAGCTTTAAATCTATGTTTTTAGATCTGTTACCTGCTACCATCTTTATATGGTAATTTTTAAGGGGGATTTTGTAAGGTTTTTTCAAAAGCAGTTTAAACTTACATTGTTACATTGCATTTTACATTTAGCAAGAATGTAGACAATACTACATTCATCACGATTGATAAATTTATAGAAATGAGATGAGTTTAAACCTGTTTATTATCAAATCAGTCTTGTTATTATAAAATCAGTTTTGGGTTTTGGAGATTAACCTACCTAAGCCTGATGTCATGTAGAAAGTAATCGTACAAGCGAATTTACTGCTTGAACATTCTTAGTCTTTTTAATGGTATTTAGGTGTTACACAATATCTAGAGCACAGTGCTACAATATATTACAATGAAAATATTGGAAAGATCCCCAATACCACAAAAATGATCAAAAATAACAAATAAAACAAGTTACTTAAAATTAAACCCTTATGTACATTTCTTTTGACGACCATGTCATCATCATCAGAGGGTCTTATTACAAAATTACAATCTAGCAAACAAGATGTTACAAACTAGAGTGATTGATCTGATGATGTGACATGGTCATCGAAATTTACATAAGGGTTTAATCTCAAGTAACTTGTTTTATTTGTTATTTTTGGTCATTTTTGTGGTATTGGGGTTCTTTCCAATATTCTAATTGCAATATTTAGATGTTGTTTAAGTAAATTCAATCACCAGTTACGTTTTGTTTCAACACCTTGACGAAAGGTTATTATAATAACTCTATGTTATGATATATAAGTTAGTATTAATTCTATAAGACTTGACTCTACAGGCCATTTTGTAAAAAATTACATATGGAGTGATTGTTTTTAATATATTAAATTTTGTCGTTTTCAGAATACTCATTACACTAAGGAATACAACTATTAGAATTAAGATAGGTTAACATTATTTTGGAAAGAATACAATTTATTGTGAATTTTAAAATTGTGAACCATAAACATATTTATTCACTATTATAAATATATTTTAAAACGGAATAAAATAGTTTACTCTCAAATTTGTATTGAGTAAGAAATGTTTGTAGTTCAATTCTACAATAGGCTACTTATTTTTCGAATGATTTTATTTCAATTTTGAAATGTAGCCTTACTAAACAAGGTAATCGCGTTATTTTCTTGTTTTTTATTGTAATTTTCTTCTTTAACATTGTCGTTCTGCAAATATTAAACAACTTTAGGCCTATAAAACTTTCAAGATTATGTAATTTTTAAGAAAATATCAGTTGGATTTTTCCATTATTATTTTGAAATACTTTTTTCTTTATATTTTTTCAATATGGACCTATATACCCTTTATTTCTAATTTTACTAGAAATATTTAAAGTTTTTTAATTCCCATAATTTGGAATAAGGCCTACACTTGTGAAATCTAATTCTAGTAGCCCACCATCAACCCACCAGAGCCAGAATCTTTCATTAAGTCTATTATATTCTCGTAGAATTCGGCCTAGACCTAACTTGGATCCGTACGATAACTTCCAGATGTTATTTCTATCCCGATCTATTTATATACCCTCCGTCCCCTTGGTATTAGACAGACTCGAGTCTGTTAGAACAGTCAGATCCATTCACTGGTATCTTGCTAATATTTCAAATCCTTCAAGTGGATTTTATTTTTTTTAAACAATTCTATCTAGAAATCAACAAAAATTTCCAATAAACAGTATACTTCTGGTAAATGTTATGCATCAGGTCATTATTCCCCTGTGTAAGCCTGTTTCAAAGATTAATTTGAATATTCAATGGATTTAAGAAGACAATTTACTTGTATTATGAATATTTCATAATTTTCCAACATAGGCTACCTTATTGTACTATTTAGCTTGAAAATATCAAAATATTTAGTAGGCCTATTACATGTAGCGTTTACAATTGTTAAATTAATATTTCTAATGAAAACTGAATCAATTAGCCAGAATTTTACATACAAAATCGTATTAAATAGTGGAACATCTGTGGTAATTTTCTATTTTAAATAAATAAAACGTCACCCAGAAAACCTTTTTTCAAGTCTTTATGTACGTTTCGCTCACAAAGTAATCATCTTCAGAGGATAGCTTACTAGGCTATTAAAAAATAGCATTTATTCTTGTAACAATTTCTTCTGATAATGGTTGCTTTAAAATCGAAATGTACATGAGAATTTAACTAAATAGCTTTTGTGAATAAGAAGTTTATATACATAAAATGAAAAACATAAATACATATTATTTAAAAATACTTATAAGAATGATTTTCTTAACAGAAACCATTTAAAATAAAGAGTTAATACCTACATAGAAGTAATATGAAGGCAATAAAAGTGGAAAAATTGTTACCTAACATTCAAATGGTAACTAAAGAAACAGACTGAATAAGATAAACTAATTAAGTCAAATCAGTACCAAAAATATCAGGATATGGGCTAAAGCACTACAGCGTTTGTAAAACCGCCAAAGTTAGCCTGGGTTGAAGAATACAAATACGCTAGGATACATTACTAAAATGCATGAAACCAGATAGATATATTGAAAGAACGGTTTTTACATTAAACAAAATAATGATAGGCTCTTTAAAAGAGGGTTTATAGAATGATGCTTATAGTGTACTCATCAAGTGCTAGTCAAAATCTTCTTTTGGAACATGCTGAAAGTTGAAAACCAATAAGTAGGCTATAGTCTATGTCGACAAAAGCGAGATAGGAAGGAATGTGTGAAAGACAATGGAACTGATCTGAAACTGGGAATTTGTGGGTGTAAGAAAAACAATAGAACTGATGTGTAACTATATACTTTGGAATTGGAACTTATGGATATCAGAAAGACAATAGAAGGCTGTAATGAGAGTCGTTGGGGATGGGTAGACTCAGAATAGAGACGCCCGAGCTGTGTGTTTCGTTAAAGTAGTCATGAACTACAGGTATTTTTATCAAATTAAAGTGGCTTTAACTTTTGAAAAACAATTTATGTAATTGTAAAATCAGTAGAACTAAACACACTTCAATTTTTGGGGCATCAATATCACGTAAGAATAAATATTTATTATTTTTTGAGTGAAAGTTTTGCTTATAAAAATTAGTCCAAAATCATATTTACTTTCATTATACTAATTATAGATAACCTAATTCGATCAAATTAGTGTCCTGCAGATGCAGTGCTTTCAAATAAACCTTCCGGTGATCTCTTGATCCACAAGCGCTGGCTAACAGGTTGTTTACTGAGTTAGTGCTCCTACTCCTGTTTACGGCGAGTGTAAACATATTCGACTGAACTGGAGTTGGATTTGATTGCCTTGTTATAACCCCTATTACAAAAGCTTTAATACGGTAATTCTATTTTTAACTCCCCATGGGTGAGTCGCGTTATACAGTCTGACGAATTGACTACCTGTTCCTTAGCATATAGGCATAGTCTATTGTTATAATTTATTTTAAAATAATTAAAATTACAATGTTTTAAAAAAATGTATAGCCTATAAGCCTATACATATATAGGCTCTAAATATATTTAGAAAAAATGAAAGAAATGGAAAGCCAATTAAAATTTTAGAATATATATTTTCTTATAACTTTATGATAGTTTTAAAATTAGATAATGATCCTATATAAGTTTCATGGGAAATTGTTTTATGAGGCATGTAAGTGGTTTAACCTGTATTAGTCCTGTATTGTTCAACCTGCATCGGTTATGTAGGCTAATACCTAGAATTCATGACAGTTTTAGTTTTATCAGAGTAGAATCTTATATTTAATATTTTATTGTATGATTTCATATAGCCTAAATGTATAAACATATTAATTCTTATTTATAAAAGTATATATTATGAGTTTTTATAAGAGTAATAATGCTATTTATACATTGTTTTAGTGTAAATTTATACACTAAACTAGTGATTTATAGGTTAATAATATGATAGGATATAAGGCCTAACCTAATGTTTATATTTAGACTGTAGGCCTATATTAAAAAACGTATCTGGTAAAGCAATTTATAACAATTACTTACTTTATATATCTACTACTGAGAGTGAAGGTTACCAAATAGAACACATGATTATTAAAAAAGACCTAATCATATTAAAACAGAACAAACAAATCGTAAATTACTCAATGACCTTTAATTCATAAAACCATTAATCGAAGACTCATTTAAGGTTATCCAAAGACTTATTGATAAGTTTTATTTAATTTAAACATGAATCTTTTTGAGAATAGAAAATCCCTATAGGTTTTATACGTCGGTAATGTGTTTATAAGAGTTGAAGCACACATTTCTTAAAAGATAAAAAAAAGTGTGTAGGCTATATCAAGTAGGTAGACAGAATTTCGGAAATGAGGGTCCAGTCCAAATGAAGGGAATTCCGATAAAGTGCTTAAGGAAAGTACAATTTTTTTATAATAAAACTAATAAAAAGTATCAATTGAATTATATGGTTTTATGTTGAAGGTTCCTTATAACAAATTAGGATAAATTACATTTCTTTGTAGAAAAAAGCAACTATTTTTCAATTTATAACAATTATTTATTTTATAAAAATTTATTAACTTTTGGCATTGTAAAAAATAAGAGCTTCCACAGGAACCCTTGTCAACCAAAGATAAAAAGTAAATATTTAAAGTTTTATCAAATAAGCAATTACTTAAAATTTCCAACTAAACATAAAAAGAATCTGTCAATATTATTGTTATAATATGATAGCATAATCTGAATATAATAGCATTCAGGCAAGAGGGATTCGAACCTTACAGACACCCATTGACTAAGTTCCTGGCTATATTCTTATACAATTTCTCTTACTTTAAACATTTTCATTTTCTAAAAACCCCTCTCCCCATAGATCCACTTAAAAGTAACAAAAAGGTTGAAAACGAAAAGCTATAAGTAGCTTTATAAGAGTTTTGAAAAAGTTGTTTTTCAGATTCAGACCTAATAATTTAATTCTCTTAAAGAGCGCATAGTAGGCTAAATATCGATACAATAGGCCTATAAATTGATCCTATATTTGTGTGATTTACTGATTCAAATAGTATTTAAAATTAATAACAATTCTTAATTTCAAATTAGGCCTAGGCCTATAGGTCTAATATTTCTTATTAGGCTTTAGTTTGATTATGATAGGCCTACAATAAAAAAAACGGTAGAGGGTCAACAGTTTTTAATAAATAACTATTAAAGAACTTGCAACGTTTTTTTTTCGACAGTTAGTTTGCCATTTTTAACAAGCTAGTCATAACCATTTGTGTCATCCTTAATTCGGCTTGAAAGAAAATATATTTGTGTCAAGTCTAATAGAAGGCGAACTAGGTCCCGAAATTTGCCATTTTTTTTAATAATTGATCTTAACTCGTATATCAACGTAAGTTATCACATGACAAATATTGTTGTTATAAAAATATTTGCTTTCTAAAGAAATAAAAGTTTCAAAAAAAGTTAAAAAACAAAATAGATTGAATCAAATGAAAGTTTTTTTAAAACCAAAGAAATTTCAACTTAAAATTATCACTTTTATTTTAAACAATTTTTATTTTTACAAATATCGATAAATTAATATGTAGGCTTAGTTCGATAAATTATTAATATCGATAAATTAACTATAGAGTGGTAAAACAGATAGTCTTATGCAAAATTATAGCTTACTGTTTTTTTCTGAAAGTAGTTGCTAAGTTCAAAAATTTCTAATGTTTAAAATTAATTAAAAATATTTTATGCTATGATCAAATCCCAAAATCGTTATGTAGGCCAAGAGTTAAACATAATTTGTAGACACATGTTTGTTTGTATTTTTTTCTTCTTAATTCGGATAAAATGCTCTAATACTCAGTCTGTAATTTCAGTTTTGTAAAATTTGTTAGCCTAAATGGAATTTAAGCAGGCCCAAAATATTTGGTAAAAGTTTCTCTTTCCTTTGCCTACTTCTTGTAATTATTTTCAACCAAACAGATTTTCAAAACTGTAACAAAGTAGCATAACTTAAAAGCTAACAGAACGGGCGCTCGCTTGTAATTCATTTGTTTTTGTACTGTACAAGTTTTTTATTTCTTTTACTGTGACGGAGTTGACTAGGGATTGGTCCATCCAGCACCATGGCAACGGGCCCCCCACCAAACTCGGTGACGTCGACAACATGGGGCATAGCGGCAAAATCTGTTCATTATTCTAACCTTTTATCAAACCAAACACAACTAGATTCTAAGCGTATTATTATATTCCATAAATTTGTGCGATATTTTGTTGTAGTGTTTGGTTTGAGAGTGTTTTTTTTGTGTTTGCATTTTTATTTTCTCCTATTTAAATATTTTGCTACCGAGTGTTGTTTGTGAATTAGAATATTATTCTAGTCAGGTAAGCGATAATTTAATTACATATTGTTTAAACACATTCTTAACAGATAGTTTTGATTTGTCGACAAATTACTTGATCAGAAAGTTTGCAATACCTCTTAAACATTTACGGCCTATAAAATCGAGCACTTACCATTTCCTTTTACACTCCTTACCTATTTATAATAAACTACCTCTTTAGAACAATTAACAAGTTACAATTAAATTACATCTAAAAAATATAAAGTTTAGAGTATACAATATTCCTATTTCCTCTTATTATTATTATTTTTTTTTGTTATAAATACCAGCCTTTATAAACAATTTAAAAAAATAAAAAATATTTTATAAGCACTAAATAATTTGCATATTGTTTAAATGGATGTAATAACATAATTTGCTCTACATTACAAGCATTTAGAAAATATGATTTAAAAAAAAAACAGTGATAAGTTTTATTGTAGAGGGTTTGATTAAATACTTAGCTGATGAATTAGATGAAATTTATACTGAATTCGATAGTTTTAATAGCATTATTTGTCTTTCTCTATTTTATCAAATGTTCTCACATAAATTGAATTATTAATTATTATCAAATTAACAAGTAGACTATAAATTAAAGTAGACTGCAAACTATAAAATATAAACTTAAAATCTTTAAATATTTAAATTCAACCAAATATTATATTACAAGCGAATGAAATAATACAGTGGATTTCTTTAAAATGGCTTATATTAAAAGGAAAGAAACTAAATTGTGACATTTTATAATATTAAAAATAAAATCTATGTCTTGACAAAAGTTATATAAATCATAAATAAAGTACATGTAAATAAGAAAGATAAAAGATTGTCTATAAAAACATAGATTAATACAAAGTTCCAGAGTTATAGTTTTAGAATTAATGAAAAATTGAGAAATCTTTACAATAGTAGACATTATAATGCGCTTTCTTTATAAAAGAAGAGTGTTATTGAAGGTGTAGAGAATAATTTCATGATATTAAAACAGAAAAATATAGATTATGTATTTAGAAATAAATCACATCAAAGAATGCTTTGAAGAATTTTTTTATATTCATTTCCAAACAGCTTAACATAGACAACAATGAACACTCTTGTTCAACAATGTAAGAATTCAGGATTCTACCAAATTACTCATGTATGAAATAATAACTGTATGCTACTTGCTGTTAGGAATTAAAAATTAAGAAATATCCAAAAAGAATAACTTTTCAAATGTTGAGTGTGTTTGTGTGTGTGTGTGTGTGTGTGTGTGTGTGTGTGTGTGTGTTTGCGAGAGAGAGAGAGAGAGATTGAGTGTGTGTGTGTCTGTCAGAGAGATAGAGCAAGAAAGAGAGAGAGAGAGAGAGAGAGAGAGACAGAGAGAGAGAGAGAGATTTACATAAGAGAGTAAATTATTTCTTTTACTCTTAATAGTAAGAAATAAAAATCGAACAGTTATAACAAATAATACAATTAAACGTGTCGTCGGCAATAGGATATTTGTAGACTAATATTTTAGATTATTATATTTATAATATTTTAGACTAACAATTTTTTTCTGTAATTTAAATTACAATTGTTTATTGAATCATGTCTAGTGAAAATGAAAATAGACATTTTTTATTAGAAAATATAAGGTATGTATGCTTATGTCAATAGGTTATGTACAAATTTAATAACACGTAAATGTTACAAAATTTATGTAGTCTATGTAGGGCCTAAATATAAGATAGTGATTTTTAGATTTTTAGTTTTTAAAAATTAGTATATGGGTTAAAAGCACGTCTCTGTAAAAAAATCATCATCAGAGTTAGAGTAAAATAGATGATAATTATTTCCCTAATTTGTATAATTAAAATGTTTTAAAAATTAAAATGTTTTCAAGGGAAGGTGAATAAAAGAAGCAAATCTTAGCCAAGGGTTGATAAATAAATGGAGAGAGAAAATCATAGGTTGAAAGAGGGAAAATATCAATTAAATTTAAACTAATTCTATACTGGTCAAAGACAATCGGCTAAATGTAAATTTTATTAAAACTTTAGCAGTTAATGGTAAAGTTATAGTGAAATTATAATACCTAAGCTTATATCCTAACCGTAATTAGAAGTGTTTTAGCAAATTTAAACTGTAAACCATTAAATACATTTCAGTCAAAATATTAATTTTTTAAAATTAAACTTTTAGCCATTGTTTAAATATTAAAGTTATATATGTTAAATATATTTATAAATAGTTTAAAATTTAAATCGTTAAAAATTTATTGCTTCCTTCGTAATCTATAAGTTTATATGGCTTCATTATTTCGCATATCATATTATATTAAATATCAATTTTAATCTAGAATTTATAACGTTATTTTAAAAAAATTATGTAGCTAATTTTAACATTATAAATAATGTAGCTTTACAGTATTAAATAAAGTAGGCTAATGATTTCATTTACTTTATGACAAACATAATTTATAATTTTACTATACTGACATAGAATGAATGATTTTCTAGCTTAGTAATTTTATTACTTAATAAAGTTAATTAATTTAAATCATGTATTCAATTTTTATGGCTTTTATTATACTTTTAAAATTTTGCAAAACAGCCAAGAAAGTTTTATTGCAACAATCAACACCGATAGCCTATTTATAAAAATGCCAACAAATTATTGTGTAAAACTAAATTTCTTATAGTTTAAATTTGAGAGTAAAAATGCAATTTTAGCTCCCATGTTCTCATAAAAACCCGACAGGAAAACAAATTCAACTATTTATCAATTTGTATCGATCTTAAACCTAACAAATAATATTTAATAATTCTTTTATCTTTTTTACAATAGTATTTGTTAAGCTCTATTTATCAATAAATTATATTTATATTAGTTGTCCAATTTTTAGACCAATTACGCATTAAAAAAGCCTAGTCCCTAGTCTATTTGTAAATACTAACGCATTTACTCACTACCTTTAAAATTACAACTAAAAACGTTAGTCAGTTATTTAAAAAAATGGTGATGTCATTAATTAATAGTAGCCTATAGGCTAAGTCTACATACTTTTTGAAAATGAAATAATGAAGGCAATTATTTAGTATGATTAGCAGAGCTATAAAAATTACCTGTAAAATCAGAACTAGGAAATGGGTCAAACTTCCAGGACACATATTGGAGGAAATAGCTTTAAAATATTTGAGTGGTACTTGTTAAACTAAATAAGAATAGAAATTGTCCTTGGGTATAATTTTAATAATAGGTATATGAACCTATTTGTATGTGTAAATATCTACTTGGTAAAACAAAAGTTACATTGGATGTATATAAATTATTTAAAAAATTATTAATTTTCATTAACATTTCTATATCAATTTTATAGTCGCCGTTTTAAAACAAATCTTGATTTTTTACTTTTAAGAATAGGGTTTATAGACCTAGTGATATTTAACGTGAAAATTATTTTTACGAATGTTAAAATATGGTTAGTCTATAAGGCTATTAGGATAGACTATTTAAACAAATGTAAAAGTAGGCTGTATTTCACCGCAAATAGAATTCCAGATTTTTTTGAGTCTCTATGTCCTTAAAGAAGATATAAAATAAACGTTTTTCTAATGTTGATGTCTTCTACTCTTGTTTTGTATTTATGTAAACACTTATTGTACCAATTGCGTTTCAGGAATTTAATTTTTCGAATAAAATAAGTTTACGAAAAATAAAATATTTTTATGTATCATGTAAAATACAAATATTAAATCTCATGAACCTTTTTAAAATTTAACGTTTAAATCTTTAAATTAACAAAAAAATACAAAGTACATGACGAAAAGTAACTCTTGACATGTTCATAATAAAATTTATCGACTATCGAAAGGGGTGGTTAAACTTACCCTTAAGAATAATAAAACAATAAAATTTGAATGCAAAGTCCTTGTAGACTCGGTGGTGGCAGCCATGAATACATTAGGGGGTTGTTCATTGTGAAGAAGCCCATTAGCTTTTGGTTTGAAGGGATAAAAACCCTCGCGGGGGAGGGAAAGAAAAGCCTTCGACATTACACAATGTTCGAAAGGATCGTAAAAGCCGTTGGAAGTGTAGCTTATCGGTAAAACTCGTTTGCAAATACGTCAGAATCTGCACGCAAGGAATTTCGACGTTTTGTAACATTTTCGAATAAAATAAGGTGGAGGTGGTTGATTTGTTCTAAGAAACGCCATTCGATGTTTTAAGCTTTTTCACGGTGTTTCAATATTTGTGGACACGACATTCAAGGCATATAGTCTATATGACATACAAAGTTATTCAATGCTTTAAATATAAGACTTTTATCCTACGTTTCACTGTTTCAACTTCATAATTAGAATATTATTTTCATTTAATTATCTATATGGCTAGTAAAAACAATATTAATTTTTCCAATGCAATAACTGTTCAATTTATGAAGAAGAAAATGTCATATGCCCATAGACTACCTCCAATTCCTTTATTTAGGGATTACCTCCAATCAATTTAAATTCAACAACTTTATTAACAAAGTATAGAGCTAAAGAAAACAAAACATGTAGTTAAAAGAAACTGGAAAAGAAAACTCAGTTTGGCCTAGTCTATTAAAAAAACACAATCTTTTGTAGCCTTACATATATTAAAAAAAGCAAATATTAAAAAGTACCACAAAAAAGCTTGAACTTTATCCAATAAACAAATAATAATTAGGCCTATGTGGTTTCTATGGAATAATGTCTATATCTTTTCAAGCCTATTCAGAAATTGAAATAAAATATTTAAATATTCAGAAAATATTATTAAAGTTATAAAGTTATTATCATGCTAATCATCAACAAAACAAATCAAAAAGGCTTTATATAAGTTGTATTATTATTTAATCTTAGTTATAAATAAAGGATTTAAAAAAGAGAGGAATTAACGTTTTAATATTTCAAAATTAACTTTCAAGTTCAAGTGTTGATAGACTATAAAACTTGATTTCCAGTGGTAAATATAGTGGTAAATATTTGAGTATAGCGCCTACTTTAAGAGATAAAAGGGTAATTTTGCGTCATTGTTGAAATAAGTTTTACTATTTATCCCTAAATCCCTCCCCCGTAGAACCTCCCCCCGAAGTTACATCTGTTGACAAGCTATAGATAATTTACAGATTTACTTAATTATTTAATGGATTATATTTGAGTTTTTATGACAAAATACGCTAAATATATTTCCTTATATTATGTATTGCTTTTTGTTAATGTAGAGAATAACTGCCACGTAAACCTTGGTTATTGTTTGTAAAGAATTTCAGACCGTTAAGAAATTTCTCTACTAAAATAATTCAAGGAAATAACATTATTTCCTAGACTAGCTTTAAATAATTTTAATTCATTTGTAAAGGTAAGACATAGGTTATGTTTCCTAAATACGTGTTTTATGAAATGCTATAAATAATTTAGGTTTTGTTAAATGAATGTCCAAATTACTTTTCTAATTTATACAATAGCAAGAGCACACTGGTACAATGTATTGCAATGAAAATATTGGAAAGAACCCCAAATAAAACAAAAATAATCAAAAATAACAAATAAAACAAGTTACTTAAGATTAAACCCTTATGTACATTTCGATAATCATGTTATCACTCTAGTTTGTAACTCCTTGTTTGCTGAATTGTAATTTTATAATAAGACCCTCTGATGATGTTGACAAGTTTATCGAAATGTACATAAGTAACTTGTTTTATTTGTTATTTTTGAGGTATTGGGGTTCTTTCCAATATTTTATTGTTTTCTAACTTAGCTAATATTTTATTTGATCCACTAAATTCACCAACCATTAGGCTAATAGGATGAATTATATATAATGAAAAATTTGCACGACACCACCTTAATTATGATGACAACTATTACAGATGTAAGCCATACAAACATTCCCCTTCAAACATGGATTCTAATGCTACGTGTTTCACCCGCATGTTTTTATTACGAACTAAGCTCACATCCCGCATTGTTCTGAACTGATTCTAGTTAACAAATGTTAAATAATTTGAACTTTAAACAAATCATTCATTGTATCATAGCTATAAATGTTATTAAATAAATGCCAATTTTTTAAAAATTATTCCCATCTATGCTTTAGTTATTTTTTTTTACACTTTAATTTTTTAAATCTAAGACCAGTGGGTTTCATTATAACATATTACTGGCTACACTAAATTCAAAGATATATATTCACCCAGATCAATTTTGTTTTCTGTAGACAATAATATAATTTACAAAAAATCTAAAACTTAAAATCACTCAATGAATAACATCGTAAGTGTAAAATCTAATCAGCCCATCCTCAATGCAGCCCAAATAATCGTATTTTTCAAATGTTTAATCCGTTTACAATTTCAAAATTCTCACAAAAGCTCTTTATCACCTTCTTTCTGTGTGTATAGTAGTTATAACCTACTTACATAATGATAATAGTTATTAATAATAGATTAATATTATTACATGTTATATAATACCTATAATAACAGTATTATATTATATAATTATTATTGCAAAAGACCTATAAAACGCCCCCAATTCTCTGAAGATTGATCCATCCTCATCTGCAAAAACCTTATTAGCATTGTATATTATTGTATACATTTATTAAACTAATGTTAAATTAATTTGTATTTATAAGGCCTCAAAGCAAATCCAATAGGTTTATTGCAAAGATTTTCTTCGATCTCTAGCGAGTTTCAAACAATGCCCCAGTTAGTGTACAACAAATTTCTATTGAATGTTGAGTTCCTCAAAGCTGGATAGTCAATGTTTTTCCCTTAAATAGTTTATTGATTATATATTTTATTACTGAATCAGAACAATTATATAATTCGTAGTTTCGAAAGAAGAGTAGTTTATTTTTATAATAATGGACTTCACAATCAATAAAAAACTGTTTGACCCAGAATCATATTCCAGTTTCCATGATACCGGTCGTTTAAACCGGTCATTGGGTCCTTCTACATGAATAATCAACTTTCTAGAATATCAACTCTTGGATTTATAAATTTGAGCATTTCTTGAATATTCTTCACTCGTCATGTATATAAGATAGTTGTTCTTTCCCAAATGAGGAATTCACATCATTTCCGCTTATCTAATAAATGTTACAGTAATTTTAACTTTCATTCATAAGTGGTAGGATTTCATACATAAGTAGACCTTCAGGCCTATATTGAAATTGTAAAAACACTGTTTCCTGATAATAACTTTATTAGCCACAAATATATGGTGATGATTCATAAATTTAACAACAAATCTTATAGTAGGTATTATACTATCAAATCTTAATACTATCTAAGGTATTTTTTACTTCATTTTTAATACTATACCTAAATACTGTGAACTGTAGCACTCTAAAATTCACTACTTTCATAGAGATCAAAGGCGAAAAATAGTTCACAATTTGATACAATACAACCTACTAATATAGAGTGTATTTGTCTGTATAATTTTGACCTGATTTAAATTTGAACGTCCATTGTTGTTTCCCGAACTGTTTAACTTCATTTTGAAATACTTTGTAGAGTTAGGGCTTACATTAAAAAACAACTCCTGTTGAATAAGTTATTAGTATAAGGTTATTATTATTTTTAATCACACTTGTAGCCATTTATTGTAACATTTTATATCTTTCAAAAACACCGAGAAAAAAGGATTTAAACTATGACATGAATAGTTATATTCTTTAAGAAAATAAAATTCCTCTTACTCTCCTATTTTAATTTGTTTTCTTGGCACACTACATTTGGTATTACTGATTACAGAATTATCATTCACAAAATGGTCACATTTCCTATGAAGGAATCATAGGCCAAATGAACGTAAACATATGGTATGATATAGCGATATAGCCTATTGTATAACAAGAGTTAGTTGTGTAGACTTGCTTTACACGTTAGATTATAGGCCTATATTTTTCTTACATGAGTGCGTAAGGGCGAGCCTGGTTTCGATTTATTGAAGTTGAAAATCATAAAACAGAACTATTAAAATAAGTAATTGACCACCTAAACAAAATAAATGGTGGGAAAGATTACAAATGGACTATAGGCTATACTGTAGGGTCTACAAGTTTCAACTTCTTAGAGAAAGTAGCAGGGCAACGGTAAAAAAATTGCAAATAATGGACTCCATTTATTGTTAAAGAAGAATATTGAAACACAATATCAAGAGCACAGTGGTACAATATATTACAATAAAAATATTGAAAAGAACCCCAATACCACAAAAATAATCAAAAATAACAAATAAGACAAGTTACTTAAGATTAAACCCTTATGTACATTTCGATGACCATGTCATCATCATCAGAGGGTCTTGTTACAAAACACAATCTAGCACACAAGAAGTTACAAACTCATCATTCTAGTTTTATTACCATAAAAATAAACAAGGAACACAAACACAAGGAATAAACTGAAATATTCCATCGGCTGCTTTCTCGACCGTCCTTAATTATCTTTTTTTAATTTGTAAAAATTACAAATTTCATATTTTTATTTTAGAGAAGTAATTTTAACAGTTTTAAGTTATGTTATTTTGAAATAAAAATAGGTTTTGTAATCGCCTTCCTGTTAAAAATAGTATAAAACATATTACTTTTCATAAATTCTCACACAAAAACTAAATAGGCCTAATTTATTTTTCAATTGCGTTTCAATGACGAAGTCATCATCACCATTATCAGAGAAAATAGTTATTAGGCTGTAACATCTAGACTATAACCAAATAGGTCTAGATGTTATAGGCTAATACCAATAACCCCTGGTGGTAGTGAGTTTCTCATAGTTATGAGTGTATGTTAGTCATTAGTCTAATAATATTTAAATTTAATAGACTTAAACTTTACATAAATAAATTTAATCTCTACACTTGTAAATGTACGCCTGTGCTCACAAGAGAAGCTCAAGCGTTCAGTAGGCCTTTACTATTTTAAAATTAAAATTTCACAAATCTCTAACGTTGAGCGCTACGTTTGTTTATGTTTTTGTTAATTATTGAGTCCAAATAGTTTATCAAAGCATGTTCAAAGATCTTTGCACCGGCGGAATGCCAACCAAGGAACCAAACTCTAAGAAACTTCATACTAGACGAAAGTTTCTGCTCGGCAAAACTCGAGCAACAGCGCGTTCTAACGAAATTCAGTAGGTCGGAAAAGAAATTAGATTTGAAACATATTAATATAGACATTTCTTTAATAAAATTAATTTTTTACAAAGGTTATGTTGGTAAAACTCATAATCATGATATATTACTAATAAATTAATATGTTAGTTTAGGAGTATTGTAGTAAAATCACAAATGGGTTAATAAATGTAAAATTAAATATATTTATAATACTAAAGTCTATAAAATGTATTCTAATAATGTATTACTAATATTATACTATAAAAATAAGTTATTATTACTTTTTTTGAAACCTAATATCAAATTCATTGTACTTTATTTTTAATTTAAAAATGTCTGAATGTAAACTTTAATCAGATTTATAGGCCTCTAAAGTGTTGAAGAACTTAGTAGGCTAAACTTTACCTTATAATGCACTTTCTATGTATTTTTGCTGGTGTTTTAAAGTGAAAAGGTTTAAAATGCTGAATGTAATACATCCAATTTTAGAACAATTTTTGTATTTAATCAATAAGTTAAGTAGACTGGAGATGTTAGCTTTAAAATAAGGCCGATTGTAACATGCCACCTGAACAAACAATATAATGAAAGGATAAGATTACATCAAGTTATATTGTTTGCAGTAATACAATATTTATCGAATATAAATAATATTCATTACGGCTCATATTTAAATATTTAAATGTGTAGGGCCTACATCAAATACACAATTAATACTTTGCTCTCGTGGCCCTTAAAAGTTAGACTAACGCTATATTGCTAGTTATTGCTTACCAGAAAAGTCATGAATTACTTATATGTTTACTTACGAAGTAAGAATTTTGCATGAACATCACTGCATAAATGTTTTGCGTAAAACATTGCATTAAATAAACCAATAATTTTAAAACTTTTAAATTTAAACATTTATTTAAAGGTCTTGTAAAATAGTTGTTTAATTTACTTCCAGTAAAATTGCTAAGAGGAAAACAAATTACGATAAAAAAACGAACGGTCTTTGGATTTTATTTACTTAATTTCAACACCAGTTTTTGTTTTAAAATTTTAATCATAATTTTTTAGATTTCGCATGATGCTTGCGAATATTTTAAATTGCTAATTTAAATATTTTTGAATTGAAATAGGCTACATGAAGATAAAATGGATTATGTTGGCCTAAATATATTAAATTATTGTAAATTTAATTATTGATAGCTTTAATATTAGCCCTATAATTTTAATAATTAAAAGCCTATACACTACTAGGTAGGGATATGAAACAAAAGCTGACAATTATTATTAGTTAATAACGAACAAATTAAAAATTAATAAAATTTCAATTTTAAATTACATTTAAAGCTGCAAAAATTGTCTTAAAAATTGTATTTAATAAATTAAAATTAGTCGTATCAAATATAAAAGTAAAAATGTTTTCTTACTAACTAAACATAGATTTACAAATAAAAATCAATGGAATTGAAAAATTAAAAAACAAATTTCATAAAACTATTAAAATAATTATAGTTCGCCTATTTATATGTATTTATTGGGATTAAAATTTGTTAAAGTATTCTAAATTTTAAAACCTAAAAACAACACGCTGAGTAAATTTCATACGCTTTTGTATGGAGTACTGGTCTCGAGAAATAGGCTATTGGTTATTTTATGACGAAATTTATGCGACATAAACAAAGAATACTGTGTTTGCTATGTAGTAGCAAGTTGTGAACGAGTTTTTAATAATAAAAAAATTCAGTTATTTCATTAACTTATATAAAATAGAAAGTTAATATTAAGCTAAGGTTGACAAAATATATTATTTATTTTATTTATAAAATGTATTTACTATCAAAGCTATTGACTGATAGTTTAATATGCTACAAATAATTCATAATTTAGTAAAAAACAAATGTCGCAAAGAAATGCAGATAGTTTGAGCTCGTAATTACTTTGGAATATTACTCAAAATTTATAAATTACTCTTATAAATATTTTTAATAGTTACTAGCATACGAATTCATTTTTTCTTACTTTATTCGATTATTTTTTTTTTGTAAAATATGAAATATGATTGTTAGCGATCCACGTAAACCTATAGGCTAATAAGTAGAGTTTAGTTTTTACTAAAAAAAACAATCTGTAAACAATATAGGCTACTGATTACAAAAACCAGGTAAATACTGATATTAGCATTCAAAAAAAACAAAGTTACAAAAATTTAATTTTTTATAAATTTATAGGATCAGCTTTATCACATAGGTTTGGTCTATTTTTTTTATGGCGTGGGAATTTAGGCTATTTTTATCTAACTTTCAGCCTTTATTGTTTTTAAAATACTTTAAGACTTTGTCAGTAAGTAGGCCTACTCAGGGTATGTAGAGAGCTACACATCAAAGATGATTAAACATATTTCTCCAAGGAATTTAAGATATTTTTTTGTAAATATATGTGTTCATACAGATAATAACTTCAAATTTTAAACATGGGAAATATGTTTCCATTTTTTTAAAATTAACTGCTAAATTAACTAAATTTTGCTATGCACGACGTGTGTTATAGGCTACAGCTGCACATTTCATTTCTCTAACAAGTTTTCAATCAACAAAACCACTATTTCGTTTCCTAAAGACCATAATTGGCGGATTATAAACGTAGGCTTAGACTACTAATTAGGCCTTTATACCCCCTTTTTCAACTTTAGACCCTATTAATTAAGCAGAAGCTACTAAAGGATATCCAGACTTTTCCACCCTCCACCCCCAGATAGGAATCGAGGGCTTCCTTCGGGACATGTATCGCCTCACATATCTCTTCCATAATTCAGTTTGACGTCCCGACTGCGCGGAATGTATTTCAGGAAGGACGTCTAAGGGCGGTTATAAATCTATTTCAAGGTTTCCGACCCTCCCTCGCTGCAAGGGTAGTTTTTTTTGCGTTTCAAGGTTTCTACCAATCAGTAAAAACTTTCCCCCACTCTACCAATAATGGCGTTTACAAAGTAATGCCTATTCTCAAGGACACTGATCATTATTTAATGCTATTTTCTGTCGACTATAAATATCTCTACAGTTGACATGCATAAAAATTCTGTTCAAAGTTCATTTGATACTCATGGTGAAGAATGTAATTTATTTACTTCAGTAAACATTGGTCACTGAGATTTTTGTAAATTTGTGTAGTAAATAATTAAATGAACAAGGCCTTTTAGCTAATTACAGTACATTGTGTACTTTATACAAATAAACTCAGAGATATACTTTGAAAAATTATTATTTTTTTAAAAATTTCTGGCGAAATACTCATTTATGTTATTATTGCCAATGAAAAAAAATTGTTATAGCATAAAAAATATATTTCATTTTCAATCATTGGCTATCTCTGATCTACTATTTTTAAAAAACAGTTTTTAATATTATAAAAGTTAAATTTTATTTATCAATACAATTAAAGTAGCTTACAAACATTTCAACAACAAAGACATTCATAAAACAACACGCCTGAAACTTTTCATCAATTTAATATTTTAATATCATCAAGAGTTTTGATAGGGCCAATATTAAATTGATGAAAAGCTTCGAAGACGTTGATCTATTAATGTTCTTGTAATGTTTGTATTAAGAAATGAATATTTAGCAAGAAAAACGTTATATATGTTTACTGCATTTATAGGCTATTTAATAATGAATTTATTAAAGGTTAAACTTTCATTATTGCATTTTTTCCTGATGATGTTGGTACTAATTTCCAACGAAATGCTTTAAACAATAAAAATATAAAAAATTCTTGTATTTGAATTGCCTCAGTTGTTTTGATATAAGCCTATTTATCTTGTCTGATAAATAAAGTTGTTAGATGAAAGGCCCCTTTTTAAATATTTGAAACACAAATATTTCATAGTGCGAAATTTAAAATGAACTTTAGATTGTTTTCTTACAAATTTTTCCTAGCTTACGCCGAGCTCAATTCTTAGAGTATTAAGGACAGACTATCTGGAGTATCTACAGGAACTCTCCGTGTAGTCGGTCCACTGAAAGCGTTCATTTATCCAGACATCTTGTCCAGTTTGGAGGTCAAGTGAGGTCAAAAACCCCAACTGATCTGTCTACATTGAAGCTCTACTAAATGTGAATCAAATATTTATCAACTACTATAGCCCATTAACAGAATTATTTTTAGATTACCAACTCATTTTATATAGCCTAATTGTCATGGCTAAACGTGATCTCGATACTATCGCGTAGAGAAGATTAGAAAACTCATTATCGCCTTACCTTAGATCTTACCTCTACGGGTGACTACATGGAACATTATTAAATCTTCTATAAATCACACAGTACTTCTATCAATGCTTAATTCTTATCTATAGTAAAGCAATCAAGAGTAATTCATGCTAATAAGGCATCGGTGTAAGCGTTTTTGGAAGGGTATTTAGTCTATGGGTTTGATAAGAGAGTCAAGTAGGCTAAACCTGTTTATCAAATAGACAACGTTTTGGTAACTAGTTTGTTGTCCTTTTTATGTCTGTTTTACCATAGAAAAGTTGAAATTATATTTAACACTAACATGAATAATATGACTAAAGTGGGAAGGCAAAATTTCCCTCCATAAACCTTTAACTAAAAGGCGGTTAATCTAGTAACATACCTTTATGTATGAATATAATTCTACGAAATAATTTCGCCTTTTCATAGTCATCTTAGTGTCAAATGTAAGGACTACGTTTTTCCCAGCAAAACAGGCTTATTAAGGACAACAACCCTGTTGTCGAAACATTGACTTTGCAATAAACAAATTCACTTGACTGTTTTATCAACCGTTTTATTATCCTTCACACAAAAAACTTGTAAGTACGACTAAGTCACAGAATCTAACAAATTTAAATGTAGAACTTTAGGATCGATATGGGTTACAAACACAAATTACAGCCGATCGCTAAGGAGCATTCTCTGAGTGTATGCTGAGCTATTAAACCTACCCTTCACTTAGCTGACCTCTTGGTAGATGTTTGTAATTTTGGTAATTCCACAGTCATTAAAGATCAATGAAAAATTATTTAACAAAAGCCAATATTATTTTTGCACATGAATCATGTGTAAACATTAAGTGCTAAAAAAATACTCCAAATTGTTGTATAGTTCGAGATGGAGATAGAAATCATAACATAAACACAAAAATAGACAAACAATTTTCATCACCCGCTGATGAAGAAACTCATCGACAAAAACGGAATAGTTTAGAGATTGACAGCCACACTTTTGACAATCTAACATGAAAGTACGCTTCGGTACGGCACATAAACGAAACGGATTGCCTAGCAGAACAATCCCATTGAGAGTGGATATAAAATTCCGGCGTTTGTATGACCAGCAAGGACGCTTACACTAATATGAATGCAGAACTTCTTTCGACGTACAACTTTGTAAAATAGGGATGGTCGATATTTTCTGTCACGGTGACTTGTCACTGAAATTCAGTGGTGGTACCAGTGACAAAATATGAAAAATCCCAGTTTCAGTGACACTGGATAAATCGAAAGTTGCCTCTGTTGTGACTGGGCAAAAGGTCGCAGTCACTGTATGAAAAGGTTGCCATTGGTTGATTTGTCGCTGTCACTGGCTCTGCTCTCACTGCTCGGCTCACGGTGCCGATTATCGTGCAGTGTCGATGACTGAAGGAGAGAGGGGGTCGTCTCCGTTTTGATTGGGCAAAATTCGCTGTTGTGACTGAAAAGCTACTGATATTTTACCACGGCAGTCATTGGTTCATTTGTCACTGGTTGTACTCATTTACGTCATGTCTGGGTGGTCGATTTGTGTCAGGTTTCAAGATAGTTTGTTCCTAATTTCGTATGAGTTTATATTTAAATCAAACAAGCCTTCTAAAAAAGAAAACACGAGGCGTGGAATCATTTCACCAGTGTGGTATGCCTGCCTGATATTGGGACAGAGCAGTCTCATTATCCCTTCTCCACATTACTAAAGTCACCGGTAAAGTCACTGATCCTGGTGCTGTCACTAAAATCACCGATCCGCTAAAGTCACTGGATCGACCCTCCCTATTGTAAACCGAGAATATCTGACTAGAAAGCAAGCTTATTCTGGAAGGAAAGAAAATTAATAAAGAAAATCACGATCCTGCTATTGAGAACTAACTACTGACAAACGCTAGGTCAAAGAGTTTAAACAGTTTTCGAAGTTTTTGTGCGTCAAATAAAGTACAAATTAGCTGAAATGTTAGAAAAATACCAAAGTCTGTTGAGTGTCAGCCAGGAAGAACCAGTGGGGAGCGGTAGAATGAAGCTAATAAAACACTGCTTTAGTAGGAGGCAACGATTAAGTGGAATTTTTATTTTTTATATATAATGGCTAACAATAATCCCCAAAAACACAGACCTCTACACTCTAAGCATGTTAATTCCAATGTTTGGAAGTCAGGGATGGAGGGGTTGCGGTCCTCGTCTGAACATCTGACGCTTATAGCTTAAGTAGGAAGGCTCCAGACGCAAATAGTACAAGGCAAGAGGCTAGTGGGAAGCAAGAAGGGAGGCCGTATAAACAAGTGGCCAATTAAGCTAGCTTCTGTTGCAAAAATGAAAAGTAGAAGAAAACAAGTACCACGCATTATTATATTGTCATCTGTTCCATTACAGCATACATGTAAATTAATTACGTCCTATAGGCTATAAGGAAAACTTTTAATTAATAGAGTACATAAATTTAATTAGAGCTAACATAAAATTAAACTCTAGCGTGCCTGTGTTTTGTTTGCTCGAAATGGCGGAGTATATTATAAAATGTTATACAGTCATTCCCTCATCTCGATCCTTTGAAAATAAAAAGGATATTGTAAAACTTGGTAACCCTATTCCAGACTTTCCAAACGTAGTGATTACATAGAGGCGGAGCATTTTCAGTAAAAACATGTGACTAGCTGGAGAGTAGCACAAAGTCATAGGCTGTATTTGGTTGGAAGTGTTTATTAGTTGAGAAAGATAGGTATAATAAACTAAATGGAACAGATACAAGCTGAACAAAAAGGATAAAAACCTATTCCAGAAATACAACTGGAAAACAAAGGCTCTCTCAAATATGCCTCATATCCGTAGAATGTGAACTATTGGCAGATGAAAAAAGTAAAGGAAAGTTTTCTGATGACAGACTAGATAAAGTAGTATGTCTACTTTTGTATATAGAATTTTAAAAACAATAACATTGTCCACTTTAAATAGCCTATAGGGCTACAGAAATTCGGTTTAGCCTCGAAAAATATTTATCCTATTTTTCTCTAATAAGTTATTTGTTTATACAAATTCCACTGATGACTAATTTATTTGTTTACTTTTCCATTCCATCATAAGATATAACCTAAATATAAATTAATAATCAACGTTGTTATACAAATCTTGTTATAAGTAAGGTTAAGGGTATTACTTTCGCATACCTTTATCGCGTTGTGAGCATTGCTTTACCTCCGCATCCCACTGGGAAAACCTTTACAAGGTTAAATTTATTAATCTTGGCTTCACATACGGCCCACTCCACTTTCCGTAGTTAAAAGCAATCGCACTCCACAAACTGAATGTTTTTAAAACGATAAAATTCTTATCGGTTAAATTATTAAATAAGCTGAGCGTATAAAAGTTGTTTTTCCTTGCAGGCAGTGTTTGCAGTAAACAATAGGAACTCCGCGATTGTTAGGCCACGCGCTGAGATTACGCCTCTAATTACTTTGAACGCAACTCATTCTTACAAATAGACGAATTACAATCAAGCATGACTCATTAAGTAAGAGATTTATTGTTCATACATCAATCTTCGTACCTTGTTGATTCTTTGTCCATGAACTTAGGTATGGAGATGCTGAGTATTAAATTTACATTTTAATCACATTGGCTATTACGGTTTTATCTTATACAGAATGAAAGTAAACTTATTTTTGCTTCAAAATCTTATTTCTGCTTATACATAAGACTCTAAACTTATTCTTGCTTCAGAGTCTTATGGACTCATTCATTTATAAGATATTATGTAGGCCTACTAACAAGAAAAGAAAGAAGGAAATATAAACAGCTGCTTTTACAAAATGCGGGCAATCAAGGGCTGTAAGAATAGGCTAATAGATTGTGACGCCCACCGAGATATAACTCAGTGAACTAAAAATAGTTTACAGTGAAAAATGTACCTTAGTTATTCTGTTATAGCTATTGACGGAAATTAAAAAATAGATTCCCAAATTTGTCACTGATCAGTGTCATTAGGTGTGTCGGAAGTCTGATGAATTCCATTTGCCCACCTGGAGAGTTTTGGCGAATTTAGGTTTAGGTCATTATTTTCTGATAATAGGGCCCTTATATTCGAATTAGATAATCCTAAAGCGGTATTCCCGTTTACTGGGTCTTCCGGTCCAGTAAGGGGCTTTCGGAAAGCTAGACAGCCCAGAAAAGACAAATCAACCAAAGTGACATGGCCTGTGATACTAGGAATAAATGTAAAAGTAATAAAGTATTTACACTGTTTTTTTTTTTTTAGTTACTGTTTTAGTTTTCTTCTTGTTGTTAAACAAAAATTGTCTTAAATTTATAAAATCTGTTCTCGCTAAAGCAAGTATTAACAGCGCATTGAGGCTTCTATGTTAAACGTCTTAAAAAACTGTTTTATAATAAAATTTTAATTACTTTATATTATTCTTAATTATGTGCATATAACGCATTTTACTATAACGTAAAGGTATGTTTTTAATTAAGAACTTCTATGAAATCGCAATGAAAAATACATTTAGTTGTTTATGAAGATAGGTAGGTTAAAACATAAATTACTATTCTATTATGAACAATTCAGGAACATTTAACATTTGAAACAGTCAACCATTACCAACGTTACAAAAATTTAAATAAAAGTTCGTTTCTTTTAATAACCTACCATGTCTTAGAACTCACTGGGTATACTATGCGGGTAAACATCCTATGATGGCTGCGTGAAGCAGTGATAGCACAGGGTCTATCTACACTCGGGTGTTCAACTTTGGATAAGGGTATTTCCCATTAGATAACTGAAGCATGCGCCATTTTGTAAATACATTACTTCATTGTGTTGCACATGTTTTATGAAGAATTTTATCGGTTGTTTACCACACACACTTGGGGCGTTTCTATGTGTTAAACATATAAGAAATGGTCCGATGCTCGAGAGGTATCTTGAAATATAAAATATAATTGGCTAAAACTTTAGTTGTTTCCTTTATTTGAACAATTTCTTTATCTCCATTTAATCATTTTTCAGGTTACACGAGAAATTGTCAGTATTGAAAAGACACAGTTAAGAAGTGAACAAAACATGTGGAAATTTTTATTGCCTATTTCATTTGTGTTTTATATTCTTGTTGTTATGACAAACAAGGTTGGGTCAAATTAGAGAACACAATTTCTGAATATTGTATATATTATTTTTACATATTGTTGCATAACTTTTAACTTAACATATTCATCGAAACAAATTTTTAAACAAATCTAATCATCAAATTACATATTTGAATAAGTTACATATTTTCTAGTTGGAATAAGTCCACGTAGTTATCATTTGTTTATTTATTAAAACTGAATGTAAAAGCTTTGGTGCCACCTATTTGGCAAATGTTACAATCTATAATGTTTAGATTGTATATGATGCTTGGAATCTTTTCCACTTTTCCAGCTATTGAGCTATAGGCTACATTTTTCTGTAAAATTGTGATGTGATAAAACTTACAGTAAATGTAAGTTATATTATTAGCCTATTTTATTGTTTGTACATAGGCAGTGTAGACTAATAGACTATATAAATTTATAAATGAAATGTGTAAATTAGACAAATTGATTGCTATGCACATTCTTTAACAGTTCGTCCTGCCCTGTTCAGAATTCCGGTCAAACATTTTGTTTTAAAGAGAATGTTTGTCAAGTTCTGATAATTTATATGTTTGCGTGATAGTATAATGCATCTGGAAGACCAGGGACATTCCATAGTAGAAACTAAGAGCTTGGTTTAGTTGAAAAATGATTAAGGGTATATATAGGCTAAATAGTTTTGCTATAAGTAAATATAAAAGTACCTTTTTTATATAGTGTTAATGTGTTTATTGAAAAAATTGAATTCTAAAATGTTATTATTTTGGTAGGCCTATTATTAATAAACCTATTTACCGTTCATAAGTATAAATAAATAATAAATGTTGTTAACTTTTTTGTTTGTCGTTCGCTATTATCACTATTAAAAATTTATAATTTATAAATACCTCATAAAATAGTGTTACAATATGACAAAATAGAAATGAAATTGTTTAGGAGTATTCCTCTCGTTTATTACATTTGTTTTTCCTAACATTTACAGGAGTCACCTTTACTTAGCGGTTACCCGATGGACTATCTGTGAATGTTCCTACACCTACTCCCTCATAAAATAGTGTTACAATATGACAAAATAGAATTGAAATTGTTTAGAAGTATTCTTCTCGTTTATTACATTTGTTTTTCCTAACATTTACAGGAGTCACCTTTACTTAGCGGTTACCCGATGGACTATCTGTGAATGTTCCTACACCTACTCCCTCATAAAATAGTGTTACAATATGACAAAATAGAATTGAAATTGTTTAGAAGTATTCTTCTCGTTTATTACATTTGTTTTTCCTAACATTTACAGGAGTCACCTTTCCTTAGCGGTTACCCGATGGGCTTTCTGTGAATGTTCCTACACCTACTCCCTCATAAAATAGTGTTACAATATGACAAAATAGAAATGAAATTGTTTAGAAGTATTCCTCTCGTTTATTACATTTGTTTTTCCTAACATTTACAGGAGTCACCTTTCCTTAGCGGTTACCCGATGGGCTTTCTGTGAATGTTCCTACACCTACTCCCTCATAAAATAGTGTTACAATATGACAAAATAGAAATGAAATTGTTTAGAAGTATTCTTCTCGTTTATTACATTTGTTTTTCCTAACATTTACAGGAGTCACCTTTACTTAGCGGTTACCCGATGGGCTTTCTGTGAATGTTCCTACACCTACTCCCTCATAAAATAGTGTTACAATATGACAAAATAGAATTGAAATTGTTTAGAAGTATTCTTCTCGTTTATTACATTTGTTTTTCCTAACATTTACAGCAGTCACCTTTACTTAGCGGTTACCCGATGGGTTTTCTGTGAATGTTCCTACACCTACTCCCTCATAAAATAGTGTTACAATATGACAAAATAGAATTGAAATTGTTTAGAAGTATTCTTCTCGTTTATTACATTTGTTTTTCCTAACATTTACAGGAGTCACCTTTCCTTAGCGGTTACCCGATGGGCTTTCTGTGAATGTTCCTACACCTACTCCCTCATAAAATAGTGTTACAATATGACAAAATAGAATTGAAATTGTTTAGAAGTATTCTTCTCGTTTATTACATTTGTTTTTCCTAACATTTACAGGAGTCACCTTTCCTTAGCGGTTACCCGATGGACTACCTGTGAATGTTCCTACACCTACTCCCTCATAAAATAGTGTTACAATATGACAAAATAGAAATGAAATTGTTTAGAAGTATTCCTCTCGTTTATTACATTTGTTTTTCCTAACATTTACAGGAGTCACCTTTCCTTAGCGGTTACCCGATGGGCTTTCTGTGAATGTTCCTACACCTACTCCCTCATAAAATAGTGTTACAATATGACAAAATAGAATTGAAATTGTTTAGAAGTATTCTTCTCGTTTATTACATTTGTTTTTCCTAACATTTACAGGAGTCACCTTTACTTAGCGGTTACCCAATGGACTATCTGTGAATGTTCCTACACCTACTCCCTCATAAAATAGTGTTACAATATGACAAAATAGAAATGAAATTGTTTAGAAGTATTCTTCTCGTTTATTACATTTGTTTTTCCTAACATTTACAGGAGTCACCTTTACTTAGCGGTTACCCGATGGACTATCTGTGAATGTTCCTACACCTACTCCCTCATAAAATAGTGTTACAATATGACAAAATAGAAATGAAATTGTTTAGAAGTATTCTTCTCGTTTATTACATTTGTTTTTCCTAACATTTACAGGAGTCACCTTTCCTTAGTGGTTACCCGATGGGCTTTCTGTGAATGTTCCTACACCTACTCCCTCATAAAATAGTGTTACAATATGACAAAATAGAATTGAAATTGTTTAGAAGTAGGCCTATTCTTCTCGTTTATTACATTTGTTTTTCCAAACATTTACAGGAGTCACCTTTCCTTAGCGGTTACCCGATGGACTATCTGTGAATGTTCCTACACCTACTCCCTCATAAAATAGTGTTACAATATGACAAAATAGAAATGAAATTGTTTAGAAGTATTCTTCTCGTTTATTACATTTGTTTTTCCTAACATTTACAGGAGTCACCTTTCCTTAGCGGTTACCCGATGGGCTTTCTGTGAATGTTCCTACACCTACTCTCTCATAAAATAGTGTTACAATATGACAAAATAGAATTGAAATTGTTTAGAAGTATTCTTCTCGTTTATTACATTTGTTTTTCCTAACATTTACAGGAGTCACCTTTACTTAGCGGTTACCCGATGGGCTTTCTGTGAATGTTCCTACACCTACTCCCTCATAAAATAGTGTTACAATATGACAAAATAGAATTGAAATTGTTTAGAAGTATTCTTCTCGTTTATTACATTTGTTTTTCCTAACATTTACAGGAGTCACCTTTACTTAGCGGTTACCCGATGGGCTTTCTGTGAATGTTCCTACACCTACTCCCTCATAAAATAGTGTTACAATATGACAAAATAGAATTGAAATTGTTTAGAAGTATTCTTCTCGTTTATTACATTTGTTTTTCCTAACATTTACAGGAGTCACCTTTACTTAGCGGTTACCCGATGGGCTTTCTGTGAATGTTCCTACACCTACTCCCTCATAAAATAGTGTTACAATATGACAAAATAGAATTGAAATTGTTTAGAAGTATTCTTCTCGTTTATTACATTTGTTTTTCCTAACATTTACAGGAGTCACCTTTACTTAGCGGTTACCCGATGGGCTTTCTGTGAATGTTCCTACACCTACTCCCTCATAAAATAGTGTTACAATATGACAAAATAGAATTGAAATTGTTTAGAAGTATTCTTCTCGTTTATTACATTTGTTTTTCCTAACATTTACAGGAGTCACCTTTCCTTAGCGGTTACCCGATGGGCTTTCTGTGAATGTTCCTACACCTACTCCCTCATAAAATAGTGTTACAATATGACAAAATAGAAATGAAATTGTTTAGAAGTATTCTTCTCGTTTATTACATTTGTTTTTCCTAACATTTACAGGAGTCACCTTTACTTAGCGGTTACCCGATGGACTACCTGTGAATGTTCCTACACCTACTAGCCTACATCTGTCCTGTCCTACATGTCCGTAAATGTCCTTTCCTATCCACCTTAATTCCTCAAATATAACAACATAGGCCTATAAGTTTTTTTTATAGTCGTTTCTCATTGTGTAAACAAATTTTAGCCTACTCCCAATTTCTCAGTAGATAAAGTTAATATTCACCTTCTGAATAATACTTTTTAATATTTTCCAACACAAGTCTGTTCTTTAAAGTATTACATTTTTCAACTAGTAGGACTGTCGTCTTATATTTTTGAAATATTTAACTATTTAGACAGACGGAGGAAAAAGACCTACAAGTTAATAAATAACTAATTGGAGTTTTTATAGGTGTCAGGGCTAGACTACTATTTAACAACTTAATATTCGACTATCATTACAGTTTTGTCTCAGTGAAATTAATACCTTTTCAACTCCTATTTTTAAATTCAGCATTATTACACTGCAGCAAAGAAAATTGTATAGTCTACTTTAAAGGCAAAAAACTGTAAATTTTATTACAAGGTTCACCAGTCACCGACTGTACAACTTTACTCTAACCTAAGTAACAATTTCCTCTTCTGACGTCCTACCTCTGTTTTTTCTTCATCTTTACAATATCCGCGGCAGTAAATCAGAGGGAAGCTCGTAAAGATGCAAAGTTCCACGCTACTAATATCATCAGGCTAAGCTATGGTAATAACACACCCAGCACTCCTGCACTGACTTTATTGCCAAAACGAGGGAAAAACATGAATCCTAAACCTTATCTCGTGGCCACTTGTTGGGCGAATTTAATTATTTAATGTCAGCCTCTTTAATTGTTAATTCTACATGGAAATTAATTACTTCGCGGCACGTAAAAATGTTCACCCGTGACATAGAAATTGTTCTTCTTCAAGCGTGACTTCAAAGTTCGCATGCAAAATTTAAATGGAATACCCTGAAAACAGGCTACGTAAAACAGTCTTATAGAACAGCCTAAGACTTCCGTATTCCCCCGCGGGAAACGCTTTTCTGTTCTGATATTTCTGCAGCGTTGCTACAAAGCCAGACGGTATTGGGAGTGGCATTTTAGAAGTAGTAACAGAACACCTCCGTCTGAAATACCGACGTCTGTCTAAAGACATGTCTTAATGCTCTTTAAACTGGAATATCCGAATCCTACTTTGTATTAGATATACGTTCCCTGTGTATTCTAACATAAATTGTAGTGTGACACCTAGATCCATGTTACCATCGGGTACGTCTGATACGTTTACTTTTTCTGTCATTGCAGTACAACAAAAATATTTTCAGGAAACCAGTAAGTAGAGCTTCTTTGGCCGTTTAATCAAGTATTCAATGCAAGCAATTTAAGTGGAAATATAAGCGTGTTACCTCAAAGTGAGTTTACAAGAATAGCGAATTTTTTGTTATTATTATATTTATTTTATTTTAAACTGTAAATATATTTCACTATCCTGGATGAAGTAAATCAGACAAATCTTATAAATGAGAGAGACCATGCAACCAACAAATTTGTACGAGGATGGGTAACGCCAAAGATCATCCAGAACTGTAAATATGCCATCTGATTGGATTCTTTAGTTAACATCCTTTTATAGATTTGGTGAATACCTTGGAAATCAAAACAAACTGTAGGATTGCGTCTCTTGAAACAGCGTTCTTAGATCTGTATTAATCTAATCTTCAACAGACCTTATTCATTTCTTGTCTTATTATTATGTCTTTATTAAAACACCACAGAAATTCATCAAGTTATCAAGCCTTAGCAATCTTCTATCCGCCCTCTAGCTGCACTTAATGTAGGTACCTATTTATAAGTACATTATGGAGTTGATGGTATATGTGTGTGTTATATCTTACAATTAACTTTTAACGTTTTGTTTTTCTAGAAAACCGTGTTTCACTTCCTTCTGGAGGAGATTACCTGACCGAAAACAAATTATCTACATCGAAAATAAAGTAAGTAAAATGTTCATTTAATATCTTACTGAAAGAGTTTTTGAAATTTTAGAATTTTCTAATAACATTCAATTATGTTGATTGATTGTTTAAAACAGTGCTAATTAAACAATTATTTTAATCTAGCAACTTTAAATTTTAGTAGTCTACAGCTACTTTTATTCATTTGATACTTTAAGACTCATCCCCTCCAATTTTTTCTGCAACACAATATTATCTAGTGAACTACATTTTTTTCTCCATCACCTTCTTATTACAACACACTTCTTTACTCTGATTGTTCAAACTTTGACATTTTTTCTTCTTACTGGTATTTAACCTATTTTTTTCTCTTTCTAGTAATCCAGATTTCTTTCTTCTCTAAACCTAGAGATCTATACTTTCGTTTTAGGAAGTATTTATTTATCAGCCTCTCACATGTTACTCTTTGAATCCGTCTATTTTGTTTTAGGCTCCAATGTTTTCATAAGTATTATTCGGCTTAATAGTTTCTATTACCTTCGTTTCTCAATTAAACAAATATTAGTTACAATTTTATAGTCTTGCTCTTCTTTTTATAGCTGTGCAAAAACATGGTTTGTACATAATAATAACACGGAACGTAAGCATTTTATTAGGCTAATATATTTCTTATTTACAAATTCTTTTTAATAAGCCTAGATATTTAATACATATTTTTGCTATTTGAGGATCCGCTTTATCCGGCTTCATTCGGTTGTAAGTTACATAGATGCATAAATTATTGTAATTTTTCACCCATAAATTTTTCCTTCACGTGTAATTTAATTATTACCTTTTACAATTTTAATTTTTCAAAAAATATTTTACAAAATATTTCTCTTGGTGTTTTATAACATTTAACATTTACAATAAATTATGGATTAAAATCTCGACTATAAACTTGCTTAATTATTTTACGAGCTGGATATAGTGGTTCACTAAAACTCAGTATTTAGCCTATATTTGATATTACGATTCCCTTACTATTGCGAATAGCCACATTGCGCTGTGGTATTAGAAAGTAGAGAAAAGTAGCAAACTGACCAAATCTCTCTCTACCAAACGTGCCTAGGTAATTAATAGTGTTAGATAAATCAACAATAAGTTGTACGAGCAGTAATAAAACTTCGGATGGGGTTCGAGTCTTGTGCCTACATCAATGGACGCCCTATCATAAAGCCATTAACTTTTATTATTGCCATTAAAGTTAAATATTATTGCCGCTTCAGACGCGTTTCTTGGCCATTTACAATCTTGCACTTAAATAAAAACATAACGCGGGTTGATTTACAGCGGCCAGCAGCTACTTGTGGTTAGTGTTAACATGTCGTTAAGGGAGACGAAAGTGTGTAAAGCATCCTCTTGGGGCTTGAAAAAACCTATGGAAATGCGAACGATACTTCTAAATATGGCGAGTAATATAAAAACTCAACAGCTATCTGATAACCATAACGGTAACGTGTGGGAAAATTTTAAAAACGCAATTACTATAGGGGAATATAGCAAATGCGTATCTTAGGAAATTGTAATTTATAAATCTTGATTAATAAATCTGTGATAAATAGGCCATTGTTTGTAATGAAAAACCTTTTTAAAGTAAAAAACATTTTTAGCAATGAATAGTTTATTCTATATTTTAAAGATTTTGCAAATTTCTGATATGCTGTGCAATGTCCAATACGACATTGAAACGTTTGATTATGTTTGGATTTTTGTATGAAGGAAATCAAACTTATAATTTTTCAAAGTAACTCTATCTATTATTTTATATTAATTTCGTTACAAAAAATTAAATTTTTAAAAACTTTTTTTTTAATTAAAAAAATATATAGGCCTATTGAACTATTCTTTGAGCTTAACTTGTGAGGTTATATTAAAACAGATAAAAACATAAACAAAACTCACAAATTAATCATTTATTGACTCATACGCGTTTCAATGACCAAGTCTTCATCATCAGCGAGTGTTACTACCACAAACTCTAACTTACAACTTAGAAACGCGTATGATTTAATGAATGGTAAATTTTTGAATTTTGTGTATGTTTTTATCTGTTAAAAAAATATAACTTATTAATATTTCATGTGTAAGAACTATTGTTAAATTCAATAAATTTAAATTTAGATAGGTAGGCTATAGTTTAGAATTAAACCTATTGAAAACGTTCCGACTTTATGTTTTTAGAATGAGCTTCGTCTTAAATTTACAAAATTTAACTTTAATTATAAACGAAGACCTAATACAGAGCTGCATTTTCGTAAATACTTAATAAAATTGCGTTGCCGCTTTTGCGTTAAGCCGGAGATCATAGCCTCATTATAAGGAATATATAATGGAAGTTGGGCCTAACAACATAACGATTAATTTTGTGCAACAATTTACAATATATAAATGGATAACTTACACTACAAAAAATGAAAAAAATAGCCCCTAATAAAATTAATTTAGTTAGAACTTAAATTCAAAAGATATATGTTAGTTAATAACAAGTAAAATTGTGAAATACTGATATTTTTCAAGAAGTGAAAAAGTTAGACAATTTATTAACATAACTCACATTGAAGTTCTACAATTTTTCGTGTTATATGTTACGTTAATTTTCAGTTTTAACCGTAAGACAATATAATAATTTTACTTCGCACATTATTGCGGTATTAGTTATTAATAATAATAAATTAGTTGTAGGTTAATCGTTTCAAATGTTTATTTTTTGACATTGAAGTAAAATGTATTATTTTCATTAGGTATAGGCCTAATAATAATAAGATCAAAATGGAACAACAAACCCAACAACCACTGCGTTGATTATAAACTTTAATTCCCTAACCTACAAAGTACAAACAACTTTTTCAAAATTTACTTTTATACGTGTGTCAATACACAATTATTTCGAAAAACGGCGTTACTATGACGCAGCAATTATTTCAAATTTAATAACTTACATCCCTAACCTTTCAAAAATTGTGAACCCAGGTTATGTTGGTTCAAATATTTATTTTTTTTAAATAATATGCTAGCCTACTAAAACCTGCAAACATAATTGCTTATAATTTTTTGGGTTTGGTGTAGGCAATGCACCAAATTCTTGAGGATTCTACCCGTGTGGGGGTAAATATGTAGATATAATACAGACTCGCTGTTTTTTTCAGCTACAGGGTGTTTGATTTTCTGTTGTTCATAACTATAACTATATGAAGCAACTGTGGCGTAATGTTTATTTTTAAATAAATAAAACCTCTAAACCACAAATAACATTTTGTTTAAACCTTATGTACATTTCGATTGCCCAACAATCATCTTCAGAGGTATTTAAAAAATACAACTTCTGTTGTTCACATTTATTTCAGTGTATATGTATAGGTCTATATATAAATTGGCTACATAAGTAGGCCTACATTACATCGATTAGAGTTACATAAATAATTAGGCCCTCCCTATAAACAAAAGAAGCCTATGTAGCCAATAAAAATATATATATTAAAAAAAGTTAAATTTATTATTAATCATTATGTAAGTCGAGTAAGAGTTTATGAGTTTATTCCTTTACAAATTCACCTTTGAATTTAGCGGCATAGGAAAGAATAATCACTGATTAGGGAGAAATCTAACAAAAATGTTTACATATTTTTTAAAAATTAAATTAGGTTAAAAAAGAAGTTTAAAAACTTGTAATTAAATTTTTTATATAGGTATAATTTAAATGCTTATTACGTGACTATAAAATCTTTATACTATTCATTAATAGACCTACTAGGGCCTATAACTGTAGGAACCTATATATTTTACCAACAACTTCTATATTTAAACACAAAACAATATTCTATTTGTATTTTTTTTTAAAAATTTTGGCCAGAATGTTTAGACTAAACAGTTTTATGTCAGCAACAATATATGGTTTCCAGTAATAATTTTTGTCTTAGCCTAATAGGAAATTACAATACCTTTGTCAAAATAATTTCTATTTTTAGTATATTAAAATTTTAAAAAACATATTACTAAGTCTTTCACGATTATAGCCTAGGAACTTCTAAAGTTCATGGTCGACATATTTCATATTTATTATTTTTGAAATTTTAATGGACACTTTAATTTGTGTAAATTTTAATGAAATATTTATCTCATTTTGTTTGTCCTATCTACAGCAATAATTAGTCATACAATCCTATTTCTTGTAGCTTTACGGTACAAATATTCAACATAAAAGTTTTTGCAATAAGAATTTGAGCTTTTAGGAAGTTTCCATCTAGATCTATTTAATATTACCATAGTTTTAAAGCACTTTCTTATAAACATTTAGACCCCCTATGAATTTTTAAATTTATTTTGAGGAAGAACACAAACAATTAAGACATGTTTACACCCTTACACCTTAAGAATCTATTTATTTTCTTGCTAGTTTTTAAAAATTTATGTAGAAAAAAGCATCTAAACTTTTCATAGTGCTCATTGTTCTCATTTACGCGTATAATGAACCTGATTGTGTTATTACCTAATAAATATGAAAGTATAGCCTATTTATTATTTTAAATTAAGTTTATTTTATAATGATAATTTTGGTGCTATGATTCACTAGTAAACATGATTTCATTTAAATTCCTGAGTAATTAAATCGATGGTCTTTCCTACTACCTAACTTATGTGCGAAGTCACATAGTCTATAGTTCAACAGATTTAAACTGTCCTAATGGACGATGGATGTTTGCTCCTAATTGCTTATATTTTATAAAATAGTCACATGACTCTGGGGAAAATTTACTTTACAAGAGAAACCGAATTATAAAGCATGTAAGGTTTATTCCGCTCTCCCTTACCACGAATTATGTACTAAAATTAGTTCGGTGTGCTTGAATAAGTTCTTTAAAATAAAATAAAAAGTAAAATGAATCAAAATTTCAAAAAAATTTAGTCTTACACGGATTTTAGTTTAAACATTGTGAAATCTAAGTTCCGAATGTTTTAGCATACCTATTGTGATAATTCTATTTACAGCTTTAACGGAAAATCCGTCGAATGAATTTTTATAGAAAAATTGACAGTTTTTTAAATAATTTTGAACTTTTGTTCAATAGTTACAAGTATTTTACAAAACCTTAAAACATACAAAGACATGAAACATTGTTTCACATCAAAGTATCTCTCTGCCACAGTAAAATGGTTCAAACAGGTATCTCTTAATGATTTCTTTATATTTGACAATACAACCCGCACTAAAGTCTCAAAACTACCCTTAGCAGGGCGTTAATGGCGGCCATAAAGTGGCCGTATTGTGGTAATCGCAACTGCTAAGTGTTTTTGAAACGGTAACATCCCCCACTCCGCCCCTAACCTGACATCGTGTCTTGCAAGTTTAATAGGAGTAGTGAGTACTGGCTGAATATTACATGGACAAGGTATATCGGCCTTTATGCCCGGCATTGAGTCTTGTTACACACATAAACCCTCATCGTCATTCGTGTTTATTGCTCATGTTTTACTGCGACTAAATTAATCAAGACAAGTAAATTAATCATTGTGACAACAGATTTTCCGCTAGTAAGCCCTGGGACTTTAGACATTTAAGAGTTAGCCCTTTACTATATCGTAAGTTTATGGACTTTCGAGTTTATAAGGACCCTAAAAATGAAGTCCTAGATACGTATTTTGAAAATGTATAGTGAATTACAACCTATATATATATATTATTGTAGGCCTAATATTGAATAATGTGCTTCATTTATTTTTAGCGAGAAATTAAGTAATAATGTTTAATCTAGGACCAGTGGTCTATATTGAAATGGGCAGGAGATTTTTAGTTGGTCAGATTGCCTACCCTATTACGGTAAATAGTTTTAGAAAAACTGAAGTACCTTGTAGTCCTTGAATGTAGACCTACACCCACTGCATTAATACTGGATGTTCCGAATGGAACTGGATTCAGTTTGTATTAATTTAAGTTGGAGCAGATAAAATATTCTTTTTGAGAATGTCATTGATTCTTCACCTTCAATTTGACTTGAATTTAGTTATTTCATTTTTTAAATTACAATTTAGATATTCCTAGTTAAAACGTTTTTGTTTCTAATAATATTCTATTCGAAAAGGTTTTTAAATATATCCTAATAACTTAGACCTTAAACTGTTAAATTGAGAAACAGTTACCAACTTTATAAATTAAAATTTACTGAAGTAACACCATTTACAATTTTGTTTAAAGCTTATTGATTAAATGCTTAATAGGCCTACTTTAATTTCTCACGAAGAAATGGAAAGAATTTAATAAAAATATACAGCAGTTTAATAAAATTAACATAAATTCAAGCAATTAATATTTTGTTTTCATTTTCCGGTTAGCGATACATTTCTCCCTAATTTATATTTCAAATATTGTTTAAATTAATTATAAGAATCCTTATATAGGTCTATAGGTAGTGTAAATTAAGAAGTAGACTAAATGTAGCGTTTGTAAAGGGATTATACGTTGGCCTTAGACAAATTGAATCGAAGTCTTTGAAACAAATATTTGAAGTTAAAAATGTTTTTTTGCTTTTGACGAATGTAATTATTTAATTTGTTTTATATTTAAATTGAGTTGTTAAGGTGGAAACACATCTGCTGACATGGGCTACCTCATTTAGACAAACATTTAGACATATTAAACTTAAAAGCTACGATAAATTTGAGTTCTAGAGAAATTGAATATTCTACAGGTGTAAAACATAAACAATTTATACCATCATAAGCTTTTGTATATCCTGTATAGGCTGTTAGTCTTACTTTTGTATAGGATACTGTATAGGCCGCTAGGGTTAAATTTGTATAGGCTACTGTATATGCTGTTAGGATTACTTTTGTATAGGCTACTGTATAGGCTGCTGAGCTTACTTTTGTATAGGCTACTGTATTGGCTGCTAGGCTTACTTTTGTAAAGCATACTGTATAGGCTGTTAGGCTTACTTTAGGCTACTGTATAGGCAGTTAGGCGCACTATTGTATACGATACTGTATACGCTGATAGAGTTATTTTTAAATAGGCTACATAGGCTGTTAGGCTTACATTTGTATAGGCTACTGTATAGGCTGTTAGGCTTACTTTCGTAGACTATAGGCCATTAGCCTTTATTTTGAGAATAGATTTTGTAATACTTTAATATTAGAATTAAAGGCACCAAAGGAAGACTACCTGACAGACCGTATCCCAGAACAGAAGCTACTGTAAATTACAAAGAATGGCTAAGCAGTTTATCACAATATCTTTTAAAAAAATAGGCCCATAAACTTGTAATTTTTACATTACCTTACACCGGATATTGAAGTTGTAAACTCTTCCATGAATAAATTCGTTTGTGAAGCAATAAGTTTAATTTCGCATTTCCTTTGAATTCGTAAATCGTCCCGATTACAATTAACAAAGTCATAAACCGTGCACTTTAATGCAGCTGAGGTAAATTTCTGAAATCCTTGGTTAATTGCGGTCTGGGACGGCTACTGGTTTCCGTTCGTGAAAGCTCAGCAAACCAGTTTCTTGGACGCCATTTTGAGATGGTTCTTTTGTTTTGTAAACGCTCACCGCTGGGGGGCTATCAAAACGCTCTGTGTATCATTAAGGGCTTATAATTAGATGGCATCGGATAGTGATGCTAAATTCCTCGGATGCGGGCTTTTTCTTTCAAAAAACTTAAAATTTATTTTCTAATTAATTTCTAAATGGCATTCCCTATTCACTGAAATGGTGCGACGATTTACGGAGATCTGAAATAGTTTATTAATGTGGAGAACGCATTATCAGTTTTAACTCGTAAGTTACCTTTCTGCCTGCTTATTGTAAGAGCAACATCATACCTTTACTTTACACTGAAATAAAAAAGTCAAAGAACGTATTATTTAGTTGGTTTTATTATAATATCGTGTACAAACTATTTTTCCTACAGCATAACACATCTCGACTTTGTTCTCAATTACCCATAATTAATTTACAGACTAGATTCATTATTTTGTATAACAGTGTACAATACAAAGCATACCTTATATATATTTTTAGTTATAGGCCTAATTATTTCTTATTCTTTAAGAGGTTTGCAATATGAATTAATTTACACTTGTAAACATTGGATAGAGTACGAAGTATTAGGCTATATAGCCTAAATCATTTATAACTCTAAACGTTACTATAGCCAAAGTTCTTTCTGATTATATTTGATCGTAAGGCCATAGTAATGTTATTAAACATATTATAGCAACAACGAAAAAAATAATTCACATTGGCCTACGTAATTTTAAATATCTCAGAATTTATGTTTAAGTAAACATAAGAATGAGATGCGAAACCGTGAAGTTTCTTTACTAGTATGGCCTACTATTATAAATTAATAGGCCTATTATTATTTTACTATTATTAGTTTTTATTAAAGTGTTATAACAATAGCATAAAATAAAACCAACTTCACCTTATTTTGGTTCAGGGATTACTTCAAATTGATCAGAATTAAATGGATGGTTGCCTTTAAACTGTAAATTGCCATATTAACATTTCTCTATCGAATTGAGGAAATGCTAAAATACAGAAGTAGCATTTCACGGAGTGAAAGAACGTAAATTATTCTCCATTTAATTTATTTTCATGTAGTGCTGTAATTGAAAATTTATTGTTGGAAAACTTAATAATTTTTCAGTAGGTCTATAAGCTACAAAATATATAGGAAAGTGAAATAATTTAGGCTGTGTATAGTTTTAATGATTTTTAATAAAATTCATAAATGAAGTAGGCCTAATTAGGCAACTTATGACAAACCCTCTTAAGATAGTGAATATTACAAGCTACTATAATCTAGTGTTTACCTTTCTAGACTTTTTTAGTATTGTACGGTCTAGGCCTTTATTCTAGTTTTTAAAAGTTCATAGCCTGTAGGAAATATTGTGGATTTCAAGCCATTTTTGTGCTATCTCTGAGTGTAGAAGGTTACAATGTAGGTATGTTGCTATAGCCTTATTAATAATAAAATTATATTTTGTTTGTGTACATAACAATAAAATAATAGCTAAGTGTATAAAATTGTATTAGAGTAGAAATGTAGGCTTAATAGAGAAAATAATTATTATTTCAAAGAGTTAAAATTTAAAATTAACCGGAAATTGTAAAACAGCGCAAAATATAACAATTATGATGCTTGTAGTGCGATTTTGTGCATAGTTATATTTTTAAGTGTTGGAAAATATGTTATTTATGGGTTGTATCGCAAATTTAAAATAAAACGCAAAATGAAATAATAATAGGCCTATAAAGACGAACACATTTCACTTTTTTCACACGTTTTCTGTAAAACTGTAGTCTAAGTTACTTATCTAGAAAAAACAATCAATTTTTAAATTGTTTTGCAGTAATTCAACTATAGGAGAATAGACATAACCTATTAAACTTTGTATTATAAATACATTCGTTAAATTGTAAGGACGAAAAACTTGATATATTTATCTTAATTAAGGTACGTCCTACGTATTAGGCCTAGCTATAGCCTAGTATTAGTTTAGGTCAGCATTTGTAACGCGATAATTTTGTAAAATAGGATTTGAGCTTGTCTTGTGAGTCAATGTAAATAGAAACTCACAATAAACACTTTTGTTACGTCAAACGTTTTCCAGTGACGAGTGCAATAATTAAAACAATACTTGATAACAAAAAGGCCCTAAAATATAAAAAAAAGCCTTAGTTACATTTAGTTATAATTAACTGTTTTAAACTGTACTTCTGTAAAACTTAAATTTGGCCTACTGATGATGACTTGTTTATTGAAACTCGTCTTATATAAACATGTATGTATAATGAGTGGACGATAGTTTTGTTTGTTAAATAGTGATAATTTTTACTAGGATTTTGGCTACAGTACTCACCATTCAAAAGATGTTATATCTTTTGTTCATAAATGTCTTCTTCTATCCATAAAACGCACACACGCTAATAGCAACACCTGGCGGATGCTTTCAGAATTAATATTTAAACATAAAATTACACTAAGTGGTTTCCAAGTTTATCGTAATCGCCGGCCTCGGGTAAAACGTTGCTGGAACAATGCTTTTATAGGGGGTGTTGTTAAAACCTAGCCGCGTTGCCTGTTTATCATTATTAATACTAAATGCGAAGTTAATTTTCTTTACTAAGGAACATTTTCATTTTAAATTTAACAATCTAGAAGAAGAAGATGACTTTCCTCTAATAACACAAGTACAATATCACAAAAAATCGGATTCTTCTTTCTTTCTTATTTTCAATTTATTAGTGAGATAAATAAACATGTAAATTAGTTGATAATTAGTGTATGTAAGCCTACATTCCAACAGCAAGTGATAGTTATGCATTTTAAAGAAAAAAATGTTTTAAAGTAATTCCTAATCAGTTTATAGTGATCGGATCCCCTACGTTAACCCCTAATAGGGCTAAACACAATCAATATTGTAATTTTATTTGAGGCGGAATTCACCTCTAAACGTATAAAAGGTATTAAGTCTAGACAATATTAAGTAGCTTGCAACTGTTACTGCTTTTGCATTTCATAATGAGAAATGGCATCACGAAAGTTAACAAACGAAATGTGCTTCTGGGCTGGCTTGCCAATTATCAAGGGTTTTACCTGACAGGTATGGCATAATGATTAATGTCTAATTAATGGTTAAGTTAGATTATTGGAATGTTTGGAAGTAAAAGAAAGAAATTGAAATTTGTTACTGAGTTATTCAATTTGAAGTTTTACTTTCAAATTATTTATCATAGTAAGAGTCTTATCCGTGACTATCAATATAGAAAATGCACATAAGCGAAACGCCTCTGCTGTTATCAGTCGATATCGCTGTTGTTACGTTTATTTACTTCCTAAAATAGGCTACAGATAGTAAATTCAATTGGCAAACTAATTTCAACAGCTAATCATGAAGTACCAGAGTTAGAAGGTTGAATTAAAAACAAAACATTCCAGTGTTTTTTAGAATAAGTAAAACCTTAGAATACAATCGATTCGAACGAAAAATTCAAATAAAATTTATGACTGGGAAATATATTCTTAGCTTTGCATTCAGACACGAGGCTTCGAATATTTAGCTTATAGGCATATCAAATATTATTGAAGATTTTTAGTTTGAAGATACATAGGCAGTCTAAAAACTAGGAGATTACTTTTCTTTAAGTATAAATCTAATGTTTCAATTTATAATATCAGACAACTGTAACTTTCAAGTTTTACGATATATGACATCCGAACCCACGTCACAACGACACATTCAACATTTACGGGAAAAAATTGAAACCTTCTACGTCAGAGCGGAATAGTCAGACCATAAAATAAGCATGTTTATGCGGACACTTGTCTATAAAAACGCTTTGACTTTTAGATGTATTTTCTCAAGAAATTGGCATTTGGGATAAAATAAAGAAAAGAAAAATAAATGCATACCGTAGGCAAGCAACAACAACGTTGGCACAGCTTTGCGCATAAACTGTGTGAATAATGGTTAGGTAGGCTGGCCAATAGTTGAAAGCTAAATATAATAAACGACATGAGGCGGGAATATTGGCTGCCCTGTACACCCAATGTAGGCTATGGTGTGTGCATTGGAAGATGAGCGTTATAATTTACTCTGCTTTTTTAAAATAGAATTAACTTCAGTCTGAATTCTAGACATAATTTTATGAATATAGTCCATAAAACAATAAGAGCAAAACAGTAATTATAAGGGCGAAAAGTACGAAATAGTAATTAAAAACTAAACTATTCAAGTTTACATTTTGGAAAAAGATATAATTTAGACTAAATCTATAGATTACGTCCCACTGGAGACGGCTCTAACGCGTAGGAGATGATTGGAATATCTGCGTTCAAAAACTTTTCTTCCAAAGCCTTAAACAGAACTGACCAATGTGAGACTGTCTTGATCATCAAAGAAATGCTAGGCATTCGATTTAAACTAGGTACAATATTATAGTAAAAAAACGTATTTGGTAGGTAATCATGAGTAGGGACTAAAATAACTCCATCGGTGTCATTCTGCTACAAAATGAAAATAACATAAAACAGTAGCCTTTCGTGAATTTGTTGCTTTTTTATTCTAGGATTTTTATATAGGTTTTTTGTATTGAATAGATATTTGCAGAGTTAAAATATGATTAGTTTTCTTTTTTTTTTAGTTTGAAGCTACGATTATGAGTTTTTACAATAATACTAATAATATGCCTATGTAGCCCTACATTGCTGGGTAATATTTGTTTCTTACAAATATATATCATTGTCTCAATAATGTAGGTTTTTTTTCAAAATACTTGAGAAATTAGTTAAAAATCATAAAATAAATTAATTGAATTTACCATTATTAAAAGTGCAATAGTCCTATAGGTCTATATAGCTTAACTCAATAGCATAGGCTCAATAACATTTAGAGGTTTGTAGGTGGGGCTGGATGTGAAGGCATTTCATCCTAAAAACTTAAGCAGATAAAAATTCATGTTATGCCTTTTTTTACCTTATTACTATTTATAAATTACTATTATATAATACTTAATGTAAAAAGGAAATAAGACAAATTTATCTAATACTCACGGAAACACATTTTTTGTATATAGAATAAATCTGTTAGTTTATGTCCTACAATTCACGAATTTAAAAATTATTTTCTCGAAAAAATACATGGTTTATACATGACGCTTGTATAGGCTACTTATTTTGTTTTTTAAAGCTGGAGGCTCTACTACCTTGCCCTCGGTATGGGACCATTGCTCAATAGCTTATCGCACAATACCAGAACAGCGGGCTTAAGAAAGGCTGTTATGGCAAATGTTTGTGGTCTCTAGAAAGCTTATGTTGTTAAGTCTAGATCAGAAAAAATATTTAAAAAGGTAATGAAAGGTCATATTTCGTCAAGAGACTTAGAAACTCGTGAGAATTCCGACAGTTGGTAAAGTTATGGTAGGCCTATAATGTATCTGGCAGACACTTACGTTAGTCGTGATACAGTTAAAAAATGTTTGTACAATAACAAAAACTAAATACATTATATTACAGTTAATAAAACCAAATTTTTTAGATTTAAAAAAATACAAAACTAGAATAAATTTTATAGATACAGGTTATGGTTGAGTCACATTTCCATATAGGCCTATTTCAATTAAATATTTTTTTTAATAGCTGCCTATTTCTAAATAGATATTTAAATATTTCTGCCAAAACAATTCGTAGCTGGTAATTAGTCTGCAGAACATCGTTCCTTATAGATTTGTTTTCTGTAGCTCAGAGGATTGTCGAAATATCAATTACTTTTATTTTTTTAGTAAAAACGTCTTTAGCGACAACTACAAAAACTTATCGCATACAATTTCGCGATAGTATAATTTCCGTCAGGCTACTCTATGAGTCGCCTTAAAGTGAATTAAATGATAACATATGATTCATGGAACAGATGATTTTGTGATGTAGAACAGCTGTTTTACACGTAGGTTATGTTACATTATCTGTTGTACATTGTCAAGGACAAAGGTGAGATCTAACACTAATTAGTTTTGAGCACGTGATAAATACAACCTATTAATTTATTTAAATTTTCATAAACCTCACAAATAATTAAATATAACAATAACAATAAGTAATGTATTTTGAATTGAATTTTCTAAATTAAAACATTCTTAAGCGCGTCTAATACATTTTAGGAATTAATTTCAAATGAATTTGTTAAAAAAAATTGTATTCTGTAGGCTATACCCTCCATCTAATAATTTTTTTTGTTACGTGCAATAACATTTTATTACAAACTATAATAAATAGCCTGTTAGTCATTATTAAATACATTACTCTAATAATGATACATTCCTAAGTTTTTAATTTGTATTTTCAGCGGTTTTCATTTAAAATTTTGCAAAACTGTTAGATCCACTTTGTTATTTGTGATTCAAATTTTATTATTAAATCTTAAAAATATTGTATAATTTTTTCTTATATTGTAACAAATATTTAGGTAATTTCTCAATATGAAAGATTAAAAGTTATTCTCAATTCAAAATTTCTGTAGACGTGGATATAAAAGTTTTCACTTCTGTTAGACCCCCTCTGTTGTGCCAGAACCAAATTGTTTGTTGTAGGAATATATTTTCTGAACTTGGGCTTATTAGAGAAGAATATATATCATTATTGTGCCATTGATACATTAACAACATCATCATAAAAGATAGTTTAATAAAATAAACAAAGTTCTCATTGTCAAATATTTAATCCTTGCTTGATTTTAGAAACAGTGATTAAAATGAACTTACGAATTTCTACAATGTGTAACCTAAATGCCTTTCGCAAATCCCTAATGTGAGATATTAGGAGTTTGTTTTCAAGTGAAACATTTGATGAGTCTACTAAACCTTATTGTTTAGAGCAGTTACATCGATTTATTTGTATAATCGAATGTTGTATAATCGAATGTTGTTTTAAGGCTTAGTTTAACTGTTAAACGCATTTAATTATAAATTAGAATACAATTTAATGAAAACGGAAAAATTTATAATGTTTTAGGGACATTGGGTAGTAACGTGCCTCGTGACCAAAGGACATTCAGTTTAAATTCTATTAACTTTTGATAGCAATGTAAACACGTATAAATAAGTTTAAGGTAACATGCCGTATACTTTCTTCATACTTTGAAGCAGTATCGTAAACAATTAGGCCTACAGCTCAAATTTAATTTTCTATGCAATGAAGTATAAATTTCAAACTTTTGAATCATGTGGTCACAAATAAAGATGATAGAAAACGTTTACATTTTTTTTCTACAAAATCAACAGATAGAAGAGGAACCAACTTTCACTAGGAAGTCAGACACCGGTATGACAGGAGGGGAAAGTGTTTGATAGGCGTCCTACAATGGACAGAGAAATGTTTTTAATCTTAGAGCATGGAAACCGAGCCGACATTAAAGGAAATAAAGAAGTGTGAGACAAAACTAAGCAAAAAGAGTGATCACAAGCATTAAATGGTTGCTTTAAAAAAAGATCAAAACGATAAGATTCTAAGTGGGCAAAAGGTGCTAAACGGTAAACAAGGAGTAGCATAAGTGCATTTAAATTATTTTTAATGACTGTGTAATATAAAAAACTGATAAAGGCTATTTACAAATTTATAAATTAAAATTTAAAAGCTTAGATATGATAGTAATGCAATTACAAGTATGTTGATGAAAGATTGTCAATCTAGATATACCAGCCTTGGGCACCCTATCTATTTTGGGACCTGTGGCCAAAAGGCTACTTTAAAACTCTGTTTCTAGCTTAAGAACTGATAGAAATATAATGTCAGGAAATATATTTAAGTATTTAATAAACTCCTACATTTTTATAATACCACGCTAGCAGCAAAAGGAACACAAACGTTTTGCATCCACAAGATGCTTCGAGCGTCATTTAGACTACTGTAGGCCTACATCTGGAGCTTATGTAAGACACAAGAGCAGCTGTTGTCGTTTAGAGAAAAACGCCCGTATAAAATGTCGGTCTACATTAATCCCACCAACAACCGAGTTAGGAGAGTAGATAACTAAGCACAGAATCAATTAAAGGTATCCAACTTGACTTAGTTAGTGCTATTCGTTGTAAATAGAGAATAATGTAAACCCGAAGTATATTTTATAGGAAAGTTGGCAATAGTTTATGAGCGTAATAGAAACCCTACAACTGATATTCGTGTTTTACTGGTGCCTGTTTTCAAATTAATTACTACAAATCTTATTTTTTATATTGGAACAATAGGGAAAAGTAAGCCACACATTCTACCAGAGGATTTTTGTTTTCTCTTCTACTCCTAAATCTTTTTCAAGAATTCATTATTGTTGACTATAATTTCTATATGACTACCATTTAAATTTATACAGTGCTTTAACATTGCGAATCGTAATGTCAGCAACTCTCCGGACAGTCGGCAAGAGTTGTGTTCTTCGTGAATTCACAGTCTGCTATAATTGCACTAACTAGTAATACCTTCACCGACTATGCGCAAACAAAGAATGGGCGAAAGGTCTTGGCAGGGATGATTGAAGAAGGGTGGTACATTGTGCTGCAATGGCTCCCTAGCCATGTCGGCATTGAAGGAAATGAACGCTCAGACCAGCTAGCGAAGAAAGATAACACCTTGCCACAGCCTGACAATCCTATATCTCTATTAACAGCAAGAAGCCTGATTGAATCTACAATCAATGAAAAAACAAGGGAAACCCAAAATGAAATGAGGGCTGGAAAGATATGGAGGGGCCTGGCGCACACGGTGCTAATACCACATAGCCTACCTAGAGTGGAAGCTGTTGCCAGATTCAGAATGCTTACGGGCCATGACTATCTGCAAGCCCACCTATATAAAATAGGATTAGCAGCCTCAGATATTTGCCCTCTGTGCAACTGCCAAAAGATGGACGCCCCACATCTTCGGAATTGCACAGCATTGCAAGATGTGGCAGTCCGAAGCCAGCATTGTCTGTACTGGGAAGCTAGGAAGAGAATGGCAGAAATGCCAATATCTGGCATTGGATGACGTAAAGTACATTAGGAATATATACGTTGATCATTTAGACCAAATGGCTGAAAATTTACAAAACTATTGTAACTTCAAACTTATTACTTCGGTCCTAAAAACTGTTTTAGCTAATTAATTAAAGAAAATAACCTTTTTTACAATTCTTTTGAATAAAACCTGTGTCATCAACATTTACCATCTTATAAAACTTGATTTTAATTAAAATCTATTGAGGTCGATGTGCTAGCTACCGCCTTCTCACCTCTTAACTTATGCACGTCAACGCATTCTGGCGGGAAATCAACTTATTAGGGTGTATTCTCGGTTTTTATAGCTACAAATTGTTCTCACGATTTAGCCACAAAAACATTGTTCTATTACAAAGATGAAACTGAAGTAGTGCTAACTCATTCATTAAAATTATTCAGACCAAAAATGGATTACTTAGAGGATGTGTTTAAATAATTTCCAAATGCCATTTCTTAGTTATTTAAAAAAATCGTATATTTATAAATTATGCTGTACGAGTTCAGTAACATCTGGTTTTACTCTCGTAGGTTATGTTTCTTCATTTTTTGTACTGTTTTAAAGAAATTTATAAGATAACTGTTGTTTTTTTAAATTATGGAATAGGCTACATTTGAACTATGAAGAAAACTATTTTGCTTTTGTTGTTTGTATCAATTTGACTACGTTTTAGTTGAAACACCAGTAATTATCTTAACTGATATTAAAAACTATTTGTAGACCTATTTGAAAAAAGTCTCTGAGTAAACTAGGTATTGTATATAAGTTCAGGATGTAATAGAAGTCTGTATAAATTGGTATTGTTCATAAACTATTACGTGGTAGTTGTTATTAATACGGTAGATTATGCAAACTTTCCATAGATGTTTTAACATTTTCGAAATAATGCAAATGAGTGAAATTTATTATAGGTAGGCCTATAATAAAGTAAACTTTAATACAAAATCCCTATATTAATTTCATGTTTCTTGTTTTTTTTTAATGTTTTAATGTTTTTTCTACCTAATGTTTACAATAAAAATAAACCTTGTTCGTCTACAACAGTGTTTACATGTTTACAAATTGAACCCAATATCTAACTAGGCATATTATTTATTTACGTATCAGTGTTTAAGAAGCAAATCTGAAGTCCAAACAAATATATAGGCCTAACTGTCTATTTCTATAAGATCCGAAGTAGCACTGGTGCTTCGTAATCTGCAATTGAGACATTTGTTGTAACCGTTTTAATCCCCACCCCGCTATACATTAAACTGACATAAAACCAAATTGGTTCAGTATAAATATTTATTCCAACTTTTATGTTTTCCAATTTGTTTAGTTTAGTTGTGTTCCCCGGGAGTAAGGAGGGGGTGGAAAGCCAGGACTCAGGGGTTGCAATACCAGGGTCATAACTCAGCCCTTCTCTTCATGACGGCGCGTCGATAGAATAACAAGCACCGCGCATGCGTCCGCTCCAATATGGCCGACTCTCGGAATTACCTGTTATTAAACGGAGATAAAGCCGGGCTTAACACGAGCGCGTTGATGCTACCTGGGTATTAGCAGGCTACCTCGAGGTTCCGAATTGGGTTTAATGATATTCTGCTTTAATTGTATCCCTTAATCCCGCGTTATAACCTATAACTTTACAGGGTGTGGTTACATTTACATCCAGTTGTAGTAATACCATCTCTTGTGTTGAATAATCAAACGTATTTATAACGCAATCAATCAATAGCATTAAAATTTAATTAGGTATCGAAAGAAAGTTTAAAATAATAAAGGCATTGCTTTGTAAAACTATTTGATAATATTTACAAAATAATAATGACGGATAAACCTTATGTAGCCTAATTCTTGAATTTTTGTTTAAATTGTAATTAATTTCCAAACATTAATTTTATCTTTACATTTTGAAATAAGAAAATGTATTTAAATTACTTATTCGGAATGTGTATAGACTAAAAATTAAATTTGACTAAATCTATTAGGCCTATATAGAGAAGAACATTTTCCCACAGTTTCTCCTTGTTTTATAACGACGAAAATATTAAACTGGATTTTTCAAAAGTAGTCTTTAAATACTGAAATAATGTGACGTGCCTCAAAAACATTTTAAAACACATAAGCAGGCAAAATTTTTTACTTTGAATAAAATATAAAAAGAAGTACGACAAATGGGTTAAAAATTGTTAGTAAAACCTCGAAAGACTTCGAAATTTTAAATTGACTCTAAAAAGCTAATTTTACTTTTTCCACGTTTTATAAGGTAGAACGTAAAGAAACGCTTTGATTGGTATCTCGAAATGACTGGAATTTTTTTTTGAATATAGACTGTATAATTTTATTAAATACATATTTTGCACAATAAATTAACATATTTCCGTAGGATAGGCCAAGTATGTTTGTCTGGTAGATATATTATTCCTTAACGATCATCATTTCTCAATAATAGGTTCACTTATTTTATTATCTATAACTTATTAATATCAATGAAATCACTAAGACCTTCTGAGAATAGGCTATACAAGCTTTACGAATAAAGAATTGCAGCAAACATTTCCTATACGCAACATTATTACAAGTAGGCCTATATTATAGGCCTATATTGCTTGAATGCTACTTGTAAAATCCCTCCTAATAAAGGTATTAGTATAAATTCCTATAAAAAGCCTATATGATTGATTGTATAAATGAAATATATTATTTTATTAAATTCCTTCTATCACACTCTCCTGTTATAGGCCTATAGGCCTATCTTGTAAGCCTACAAATTTTCAATCGTTAATAAAATACGTTGTTATTCATCCAATCAGGTTCAAATACATTTCTTTTAACCTATATTGGATGACAATTGATGTTAATAGAGTTTTTTCAAATATCTATTCAATAAATAAATTATAAAAATTTGGGGGACTATCGGGATTCGAACTATGAATCTTCAAGTTCAAATTCTAGTGCGCTTAGACACTGCGCCAAGTTTTAAATACCAAGAAATTAATTTCTCAAAAACGTATATGAATTTTTTCCCCATCTGGTTGTCGTCAAAACCTCCATCATACAACCTCAAACTGTTGCCGTGGTTACCACAAAATATCGTAAATAGTGCTGTAATGTTAAAAATGAATGAAACGAATTAAATAAATAAACAAACTGGAAACAAGCAAAGATCAATTTTTTTCTTGACCTCAGTAGGAATTTACTTTTAAAAACAATTTATTACATGTTTTATATTTCTATTAGCTACATGAGTAAACATAGCTAATTGTGTATTGAATTAAAACAAAAAATATTTTATGAAATTTATTCTTGTGCAATAAAAAGTTATTGTTGTTCAATTTACTACCTAGATGATATTGCTTCCGTTTTAGGCCTATTTTACCAAAATACAATACGAATCAATTCAGCAAACTTCACACACATGAATTTACCTTCGTAGGCTATAATGTTTCATAAACCTTATGGAAAACTATATTTAAAGAATTAACATGCAAGATAATAGCTGACAAGTATATTGAATTTATTTGTGCGTAACACACTTGGAATGCCAAATTAAACTAATTTAGACAGAACTGCTCATATTTACCTTGCTGTTTAGGCCTACTCCATGTTGAAAGAAGCACTGCAGATACTGTCAAAACGTTCGTCCGAAAATAAAGGGTTGAGTCGACCTTGAAGCCGAAGGGTGGTTACCATACTTTCACTGAATAATAATGAACCTTTTGAATACCGGGTTCATTCACCACCTTTCCACCCTTGCATTGTAAAGTTAAGGTCAACGCAGGTCTGAGGTAAACAATGAAGTCATCTTGCATAATGAACAATACCTTCAGAAATCCTGAACAGCCATTTCGGCAAAGGGTTTGTTGGATTAAGAGTATCGGAAAGTTATCTGAATCAGTGTCCTTCTTTGTAAGTAAAGCAAATATTTAAATATATAAAAATCCAAGAGTGATTTAAATATCCAGGTCACACCTCACACCACGCATCTTTACGGCCAATATTTTTTGTAGAAGTTAACTTTCAAAACGCAGACCTTGTCCCAAAACTCGAGTCCTTGCCTACAATGGGAAACGTCTGACAGTCACTGCCTACTTTGGTAAAGCAAATGTTGAAGAGCAAAAATATCAAGGTATTAATTAATGAAAATAAACTAAGTTAATATCTTAAAGCATTATCAATTAAATCTTTGCTATTTGTTTTTACGTTAGAATCTTTTACATGTAACCTTACCGATTACGAAAAAACCAAACTAGTCAATGGGTGTGATTAAAATACCTATTATTAACTAAAACATTGATACCTTTAGGTAGTACAACATTTGTATACCAACTTTTAATTATTGTTTTATATTTAAATTGAACCACTGAGAAAACTATATAAATAACACTCTTTAAAAGTTAAAAAACGTGTCACACATTTTACAAGAATAAAAGTTTTCTTATCTAGAGTTTATATATTTATAAAACCATTAGATTTATTTTTAAAAAACGAAGGAAAAGACTTCTTTGTGTACTCGGTAAGTCGATGCTAAAGAAAATTGTATTACTTTTAATTTATTATAAGTTAATTAAATAATATTAAGAATAAGAAATTAAATTAAATATATTGTAACCATTACATAAACGTAAAAAATTATACTTCATACTTCAAATATTTGCCTTAACACTACAATATTAACAGCTAACTCCTCAATACTAGGATGAAACATCCAAAAAATGAGACTGATTGAAGGGAAATATTGCAATATCTATTAGCTAAACAGACAAGAAACACTTTAGGCCTACAACAATGTCACATGTTAGTGCCCTGATGAAAGCGACATCGTCACCGAAACGAGTCTTTATTATTAAACTAGCTGTTACCTTTGCGGAATTGTTCTCATCAGCAAAGCTCTAATTTACCATATTTTACAGCCTTATTGATTCTATGTGCATAAATAAATTGATGTTTTTTGTACAAATTCAACTTTGTAGGAACGTCCAGTTTAGAAACGTAAGTTTAGCTACAACGATAAAAAAGGGTGAATAAATGAGAATGGAAGTTGCCAACTTAATTCATTAAACAGACGTTAATTTACACTCAGCCCTACCGAGGCAAATTTATATTTTATTAGGAATATTCTTCAATAAAAATTTAGCTTGGGATAATCTTAAAATATTAGAAAGCTTAGCAGCTTAACGAGAAGCGAGTAGACGAGCTAAGATTATTCAAAGTATTCTACATGAAATGAAATAATTTCTATGGAATAGGCTATTGATTCACATAGGCTATGAATAGTTTTGAGTTCAGTCTCCAATAGCTTCAACATCTTTTATCATCTAAGAGCATGAAAACATACCAGAGACTGTAATAGCCAGAGGAAATATAAAAAAAACTTTGTGAGATTGTTCACTGCTTTACTAGCATATTAATATAATATGACTGTGTACTTGCAGAGGTATTTCTTGCAATCTTTTACTTATCTTTACTTTCCAGAAACTTTACTTGTCTTTACTTTCCAGAAACTTTATTCATCTTTACTTTCCAGAAACTTTAGTGGTCTTTACTTGTCTTTATTTTCCAGAAACTTTAGTTGTCTTTACTTGTCTTTACTTTCCAGAAACTTTACTTGTCTTTGCTTTCCAGAAACTTTACTTGTCTTTACTTTCCAGAAACTTTACTTGTCTTTACTTTCCAGAAACTTTATTCATCTTTACTTTCCAGAAACTTTAGTTGTCTTTACTTGTCTTTACTTTCCAGAAACTTTACTTGTCTTTACTTTCCAGAAACTTTACTTGTCTTTACTTTCCAGAAACTTTATTCATCTTTACTTTCCAGAAACTTTACTTGTCTTTACTTTCCAGAAAGATTACTTTTCATCGCAAACACCAAATACTAAGGCCAGTAGAGTATAAAACATTTCTTTTTACCCTGATTGCGAGCAGGTCTACTTAGGTAAGCGACTCTACCCAGACGATACCATGACTCCCGGTGCCAGGGTCGTTTCCTTGATTCTAGCTAATATATATACCTCCTCATTCTTTTCCTTTGAGGGAAGATACAGCGGCAAAACACTTCTTTATGACACCGACAGAATGTAAGTCTATTTATGATACTCTTTCTACACAAGAGATGCCAAGAAATCCCCTGTATTCTCGACAAAGAGGGTTTAAGGTTATACCTAAATCATACCCATTATAAAATCCTTTCCTATTATTCGCAGCCGGAAATGGTCATAACGGCTTATCGTCTTAAAACTACAAAAACGATCAGACCCTATCGTAGTCTATTATTGTTATTTAAGAATTCTCTGAGGGACCTTACATTTTTAGAGGACTGAGCTATTCCTTTTGTATACTCACAGAGTAGGCTACAAGGATTAGAGTTCCCTCTTGAGCCTCGACCTTACGTACTCAATGGGCCTAAATCTCCTAAATTTATATCAAAACAACCTCAAATCCCCATGTCCTGTGACCAGCTCCTCCATAGTTTTGAGTGGGATCTTCCTTAGGGAATATTTTTTTTTGCCCCACATGTCTACCAAGTACCCTCACAGAGCCTTTTTCTTGTCACAGTCCAAGATCGCATTCTATTATCCTCTGCACATTCTGTCAATATGTGCAGTAATTATCTTGCGTCCATATTGAGACGGCGTACCTACTGCTTGTGTGAGGCACCCTTGTCTGGTTAAAGTATCCGCTCTCTCATTGCCTAGTCAACCGCAGAGACCAGGTTGAATAACCTAACCTAATCCAGGTTAAGTTGAAAGACAGTTGTATTTAGCGGTTACATTCTTAGCCACCAACATAGAGCTGTCTGTCTGTCAGAGCAAATCCAAATAGTCTTGCTCTTCTGCCAACCCCTACTACTACCTCAGCGTAAAGTTTTATCGCGAGCACCTCAGCCTGGAAAACTGAATTGCAGACCTCTAGACGTAAACAGTAACTTCACATGTCGGTTCAGCTACTAATCCCCCTTCATCTTAGAACCATTCGTGAAAATAATTTCACCATATATTGGTCTACAATATGCTCATGCCTCTCTTTCAGGAATGGGGTTTAAAATCCGCCTTCTAGGCCTACTAATGCAAGAGGCAGTATTTTGTCTTGAGGTTTTGTTCTAAGCTCCTTCAGTGTTTTTTATACCTCTCGCTACCTGGCTTTACCTAATACAACTTAGCCGGTATACCGTTTGTATCGCACCCAAAGTGCAGATAGGTGTAAGGCCAAGCATATCCCTCACATCTGTGTATGGGTTGCTCCTCCACGTGACTTGTATGCCTCTGAAGAGGAGACCCTCTACATGGTCATTCAAACAGTTTTCCTCTGTGTTCTTCTCCACCAGACAATTGAGGCAACGATTAACCTCTGATTAATGGTTCTCATCAGATGCAGTTCATCTGACGTGGACCTAGACAACCAATAATAGCCCATTTTCAATGGTAGAAGTAGAAATAAATTTATAACATTTCTGAAAATATCTTGTATTAAACCCAGTATTGTACAATTTCACTATGAAACTGATTTTATTTCACCCTTCTTTTTTTATTTTAGGCGTGATTCTTAACGTACGTTATGCGCAAAGGTTCATTTAAATTTTAAGAGGTTTTCTGATATCATCTCTTAAACTAACTGAGACCAAATTTTAATTATAGCTGTCCTGAGTAACTACCTTA